>NEWO01000839.1:98581-153661 GCA_003013225.1 Phalaenopsis aphrodite
AGTCTCTCTGGAGTTGCTTTTGATTGGTATGCAGAACTGCCTAATGGGTCAGTAAAGACATTCACAGAACTGGAAAACATGTTTGTTAAGAGGTTTGCTGGAGCTCAGCACCATATCACCATTGGTGATCTTGTGGTGGAGCGACAGAAACCAACGAAAACTCTAGTGGAATACATTCTGCGGTGGAGGAATCTAAGTATGAAGTGTGAGCCACAATTGCAGGAACAACATGCAATTGAGATCTTACTCAAGAGCATTCATGGTCCAGTAGTTTTCCTACTCAAAGGATTTACAATCAAAACATTTGAAAAGCTCCTCAGTAAAGCTGCAAGCCTGCAAGAGGAGGCTAAACAACTCGGATTCCTGGAGAAAGCTGACAATTCAAAGCCCGTAAAGACATTCGAGAAGAGGTCTGGAACGGTGGCAACAATTGACAAAGGCAAGCAACCAATGCAGATCCAGGTAGAGCAGCCTCAGCAAGACTATCAGCAGTACCATCAATCACAGCGCCAGCAGGGAACCTACCGCACAGACAGAGGGCAGGGTTCATACATGGCCGATCGGTTGACCAGAGTCTACTCCTTCAAGGATGAGGCAGTGGGGAAGATGTTCAAAAATTTGATCAAGAAGCCTGAGTTCAGGTTGCCAGAGCCGAAGAAACCAGAGGAGATTGATAAAAAGGATCACCCTAGATATTGCCCATATCACAGATTGCTTGGGCACACCATAGAGGGTTGTATCAGCTTCAAAGAATGGCTTGAGAAGAACTTCAAGAATGGGAACATAACGATCCCGGAAGAATATCTGAGAGAACCTGAAAAAGGTTCTATCAATATGATTTCGGTTGATCCCAGTGTTCCGCTTGACTCCTACACAGCTGACGCCAGATGGGACACAGTTCGAACAATGCTTTCGAAGAAAATATCAAACTAGATTCCAACTACCTCGGTATAAGCAGCCATGCAGAATTCAGAACCCCTTTCCTATTGAAGGGTATTAGATTTTGTCTTTTGTTTTTTTTACCATTGATATAAAGAGGGGTTATCATGTAAGGTCACTGTCAGTGGGTCCCAACCCTCCCCACCACTATAAAGCAAGAAAGAAAAGGAGTTTGTCATTTTCCAAAGTTCATCAGTATTTGAAATATCACTTGAAATGAGAAATGTTTTGTTATTCTTTCTCTGCAGACAATCTTACATCGATTAAAAAAAATTTTACTCAGACGTTCAAAGTTCAATCAAGAGATGGGTAACTCAAAATGAATTTCCGACGTTTTGATAAGATCATGACTTGAAANCCTAGACACCACTAAACCTAAGGCTAGCTAGGAGTTTAGGGGATCTCACCACCGCGAAGGTTGCAGGCGCGTTCTCTTTACTTGCTCCAAGCCGTTGACGTCCAGTCCGTGCTCCAGTGTATCCCACAATGAATCCTCCGCGAGAGAGGATCGTTCGACGAAGGTGAAGAAGGAGAACCCACAAGGTAAAAGACGCACGCGCCTCCTCGAACAGTGGCAACGCTCGCTGTCCGGCGAGGTGACGGATGTTAATTTATCGACGGTGAATGTTGAAAGTGGAGGAGGCGCAGGAGAAAGCCCAAAAAAAAATTGAGGTCTTTCTTCGTCGTTTTACTCCGACGAAAACACAACACCGGCAAGGTGAAAGCAGGCAGGGTGAAGAAAATTCGTCGAGGTTGGCGGGGTTGACGGAATTGGCCGAGAAAAAGAAATAAGAAGAAGAAAAAAAAATTAGAAGAAAAAGAAGAAGAAGAAATAAAAGAAGAAGAAGAAAAATTAGGAGAAGAAGAAGAAGAAGAAGAAATAGAAGAAGAAGAAGAAGAAAAAGAAAAAGAAAGAGAGAGGTGCGTCCGGCGACGAACGGCACCGGCGACGAAGCAGGACCGGCGGCGAGCGGCGCCGGCGACGGGGGAGAGGGATCCAGAAGGTCTCGCGGATCCGGAGGGGGGTGCAAGCGGTTTTTTGTGAGGAGATGCCAAGGGCTGTAAAAGCTTGCCAAGGGATGTGTTGCTTTTGTTTTTTTACTTTTATTTTAACCAGGAGAGAGAAGGGCTTTTTTGCAAAAAAAACCAAAAAAAGAAGAGGGATGCGTTGGTTGATAAGAGAGAGAGAGAGAGAAGCATGAGGAGAGGGAGGAAGTTACGGCTCTTTTTTTAAAAAAAAAGGAAAACATTTTTTTTCTTATTTTTTTATTTTAATAATAATAGTAATAATAATAATAATAATATTATTATTATTATCTCTCCGCATCTTTTTGCCGAACACTTCATCGTAGCGAAATGAAATTCTCCCCTAGGTAAATTCGACGTTCCGAACGCGACCGCACTGTTCATTTCATCGTCTGGGGTCGTTCGGACCACTTATTTTAGCAATCGGGACGAAAATAAAAATTTGAGCATTTTTTGCCCGCACGCGAATCTGTGGTCCAACGAGCGTCCATCCTAAGTGGAATCGACATTTCGGACTCACTCGCGTGGTCTGTTTCGTCGTTCGAGGTCGTTCGGACCACTTTTTCAACAAATGAGTCCAAAATAATAATTTGCGTTTTTTTCTTTTTTAGCCCGTATTTGAATCGTTAACGACATGAACGCCCTCCTTAAGTAATATCGACGTCTTGGACACACATGACATCAAAAAAAAAAATGATGCCAACATACCTGAAGGTACCCCCAAAATTGTACCAATATGTACCCTCAATAATTTAAACCTAAAGGTACACCTTTAACTTTTTTTTTATCTTCCGCGAGTATATTGTATTTCGTGTAAGTATCATCTAGGAGTAATCTTATATGACTTGAGCTTTTACATTTCACATCGTTTGATTATTTCCATTTAAGGTCATTAAAATCACCATTCCCCTTTTTCATTTTCATTTTTATTAATTTTAGTAATTATTTCAATTATAATATACCTCAAATTATTAAAACAGATTTATGAAATAATAATACAGTTATTCATTTAATAAAACCTTATTTTAATACGCACAAGAAAATAATTATAAATTTTGCCTTAAAAGACTGTTGTAAAAACTTATTCATTCACTTCACTTCCTTGACTATTACCTATATCAGTTTAAGATATATATAACTATAAAAATCTCATCCTAAAAGAAAGAGTTAAATATATCTAATGACACAAAAATAAGTATCCAATTCCATACCTTAAAATGTTTGGTTTACTTCCTTGCACAAAATTCCTCCAACTCCCTCACAATTCTAATTGATTCAGCCTCTAGCCTTCTGTCTTTAATATCAAATATAGTTAAACTCGTGATTATCATTAAGTAAACCAATATTTCAATTCAAGTAATTAACATCATAAAACTTTAAATAACCATAAGGTTTAGTTCTTACGGTTTGCACACAAAGCTTAGATTCTTTCACGAGTAATCTCCCTTCTCTTCCGCACTTTAAATCTATTTTAAATTCATAATTTTTTTATATTAATATCAAAACATATCAAATAAATTAAATCTATATAATTTTATAACTTAAATCCTACTCTAACCATATAATAAGGCTCAGTTTGGCTCTTCCTACACAGCTTGGATCTTCTCCTATAGACAGAGCTGCAACTTTCTTCCATCGACTTCTTCTTCTTCGTCTACCTTTGATCGTGGCTCCAAGTAGCACAGCTCACTGCCTCGACTAGGCCTTTGCTCCTCTTCCTCCACAGGTTAGCATGGTAGTAGCACATGAAGTCGCCGCCTCCTTCCTTCTTCGGCTTCGATTCCTCCTTCACACATGCAAGGATTGACTCACCGCACGCACATAACTTCCTCTTCTTCTTTGAATCTCCTTCAACTAGGGTTAGGCACGGGCAGAACGTAGAGAGCACGCAAGCACAGCAATCACAGCATCAAAGTCGCTCCATCACCTTCCTTCATCCTAAACCGATCGGTTAGTGCTTGACGTCATCCCTTACACACGCAAGCTATGACATCCTCCCTCCCTATCTTCTTCTTTTGTCTCTCGCTCTCCCTCTTGTTCTTCGTTCGTTCCCTGAAGACTACAAGTGAAATGAGTTCCCCCTTCAACTTCTAATAGTCAATCGTCTAAATTTTATTTTGAATCAATTTTATTATTATTCGTCTAAGGGATATTTTGAATCAATTTTACTATTATTGTTACTTTTTTATTTATTATTGCTATTATTATTATTTGTTTAATTCTAGTTATTATATTATTTCTTTATAAAATTTCGTCTTTGATATTTGAAAATAACGATGAAAGCAAAAAAAAATCTCAAATGAAAAGCTATGGGTATATTTCTTACATCTCAAAGACTTTTTCCCAAGTAGCATCTTTTTCTGACTGGTGTTTCCATAAAATTTTCACAAATGGAAAATCCGTTTTGCGCAATTTTTTTATACCATAATCTTGTATTCTATCAGAATTCTTAATATAATTCAAATCAGGTTGGATATCAACTGTTATAAGATCCATCTGCAATACGCTTTCTAAGTAACGAAATGTAAAAAATATTAAGCACTCTTACATATGAACTGGTAAAATCAATGGGTAAGCGATATTTTCAATCCTCTCCACAATCTCATATAGTCCTAAATATCTCGGACTCAATTTCTCTGTCTTCCCAAAATTTTGCACACCCTTCAATGAACTAGCCCTAATAAAGATATATTCTCCAACACCAAATTCCACTGGTTTGTGCTTAGTAGTATTATATTTCTTCTGCTTATTTTGCATTGCCTTTAGTTTGTCCCCGATTAATCTGATTTTCTTAATAGTATCATCCACCAAGTCAGTTACAATGGCATTTCTTTCACCTGCTTCAGCCCAACATAATGGCGTCCTGCACTTTCTTTCATACAAAGCTTCATATGAAGCCATCATGATACTAATCTAGTAATTGTTATTGTATGCAATTTCTATCAAAGGAATATGTGATACCCAACTTCCACCAAAACTAAGTACACATGACCTTAGTAGATCCTTTAAAGTCTAAAAAGTCCTTTCTGACTGACCATCCCTCTGAGGGTGAAAAGTTGTACTGAAACTTAATCCAATTCCCAAAGCTTCCTGAATCTTCTTTCACAACAATCTGGAAGTAAATCTATCATCATTATCTGAAACAATAGACTTTGACACTCCATGTAACCTTACAATTTGATTCACATTTAATTTGTCTAGTTTCTCAACTAGATCTGTCAGTCCAATTGGCAAGAAATGAACAGACTTAGTCAATTTGTCAACATTTGCCCAAATAGCATCCCTACTCTAACATGATATAGGTTATCCAATCACAAAATCCATAGTAATCTCATCTCATTTCCATTCTACCTCTAGAACGATGATAATCCTCCTTCACTAGCTGACATGAACGAGACTTAGCCACAAATTTCGTCCCTCCTCTTCAATCCTGGCTACCAAAATATTTCTTTAAGATCCTAGAACATTTTATTGCTCTTTAGGTGAATAATACAGCCAAATAAATGTGCCTCCTCAAGAATTTCCTTTCTCAGATTACCAACATTTGGAACATAAATCTGGTCTTCATATTTGAACAAGTCATCCTGATCTAACAAATACTTCCTCAAACTACCAGTCTTAACATGTTCCAGGATTTTCTGAACATCAATATCACTAGCAAATCAATCCTCGGTACAGTCATTTAAAGTGAACTGTAGAATCAACTAATTTAATTTAATTATACTGTCATCAATATAATTAAATACAGATAACTGAAGTTTATCAAAATTTCTAAGTAACTTCTCCTGCTGAGTAAAAAAACAGTTTAATTTACCAGCAGACTTTCTATTCAACGCATTCGCAATCACATTAGTCTTTCCCGAATGATATTGGACATCCAAATCATAATCTTTAATAAACTTAAGTCATCTTCTTTGCCTCGAGTTCAACTCTAAGTAAAAATGTACTTCAAAGTCTGATGATCAGTAAATACTTAACATCTAAGATAGTGTTATCAAATCATAAGCCAATTGTTGCAAGCTTCAAATCATGTGTGGGATAGTTTCATTAATGATTCTTCAATTGCCTTGAAGCATAGGCAATGACTCTTCCATGTCGCATAAGTACACAACCTAAACCTTTCAAAAATGCATCGCTAAAAATTTGAATCTCATCTAAACCTAAAAGAATAGCAAATATAGGAGCAGACATTACACAAGTCTTCAACTTCTCGAAAGCCTCCTCACAACAATCTAACCATTCAAACTTAGAAGAGGCAGCAATGCCGCCACCCTTTTATGTCTTTTCTCCTTTCCTGTTTCTCGCCTGATGGGAGTTTATTTATATACTTGTCACTGGAAGTTTACCCTTCCCTTGCTAGGATTGTATCTGACGACAGGTAGCGCTTCAATTGTATCCTGGTCTAAGGTGATGTTATATCCTTTCCGATTTCCTCTCTAATATCTTCCCTATCCTCTCTAACCACTAGCCTACACCCTCTCTTCCTCCCCCAACCCACTAACAGCCTATCGACCTTTCCCAGTCAGTTGTCCACCAATCTAACCACAAACCTGCGCACTTCTTCCCTTTACTTGCAGCTATCCTTGTTGTCAAGTTCTTTCAACCATTACCCAACACCCCACCACTTCCTTCCCTGCAGCATTCGTTCTCGTGCCACTCCCCCAATCCTCAAACCACCCACTAAATCCCTTCCCAACCTAGCATACAGCCACTAGCCCTTCCCTTCACCACTTTGCCGACGTCACACCACCCTCGAATCTTCTCTTTCAGTCCTAGACAAAGATTGGGCTTTTTGTATTTCCTCTACAGTTTGTTTCATGTTTGTAACCCTACTTCAATCGCTTAATAAAATTACTCTTATTTCCACTGGTCTTGACTAGTTCCACTATCACCCTCTTCATCAGATCCATAAAAATAGTCGAAGCATAAGTTAGTCCAAATGGTATCACCACGAATTCATAGTGCACATATCTGGTCCTGAAAATAGTCTTTGCAATGTCTTCCTCTTTAATCCTTTGTTGGTGATAGTCTGACTTTAGATCAACCTTTGGAAATACAGAAGCCCTTTGCAATTGATCAAATAAGTCATCAATCATCTGCAGTGAATATTTGTGATTAAATGTGAGCTTATTCAACCTCATATAGTCAATGCACATTCTCAAGCTTCCATCCTTTTTATTCACAAACAATATTGGTGCTCGCCAAGGATAAATGTTAGGTATGATAAACCCCTTATCTAGTAACTTCTGCAACTGACTCTTCAACTCTTGTAACTCCTTAACTGACATTTCATAGGGTGCCTTGGATAAAGACTCAGAGCTTGGCAAGAGTTCAATAATGAAATTAATTTCTCACACTAGTGGTAACCCTGATAAATCAAGAGAAATTTCTAGATGTTCTCTTATCACTGGAATATCACCCAAAAACCATACTTACTTAGAGGTACATGTTACATAAGCATAAATAACCTTGAGTTTCATGATTCAACAAATTTAAGCTTTCAAACAAGTAATTATCATAGATCTTAACCCTCTATTACCACAAAATTTAATTGTTGCCTCCCTAGATACATTTATTTTGATAGTCTTTTCATTGAAATCAATTGTAACAAAGTCCTTGGACAGCCAATCCATGCATGAAATCATCTCAAACTCCACTAATGGCAACACAATAATTTGTGAAAAAAAATCTATTCCAACAATCATTAACTTTATCTCACACGAATGATTAACTTCCATAAAAGTATCAATTGGCATTCTAATTGATAATATCATAGGAATTAAAATGATATTCAATTTCATCACTTTAAAAAATTCCTCGGCTATAAAAGAGTCATTTTCCTTAATCAACTAATAGTCTTATTGGTCTATTCCGAAGATAGTTGATATCAATCATAAAAACCATGGCAGTGAACAATTAAGGTTGACTATTAATATATTTATCTTCTTACATTGTGTTATAAATGATATAACATGAAATTTATTATAATTAAAACACACATAGGGGTGTAAACGAGTCGAGTCAAGCTCGAGTCATCCTCGGCTTGAGTTTGAGCTTGATTAACTTTATAGAGTACGTGCTCGAGCTCAAGCTTATATCTATGAGTTTGAGCCAACTAACATGTCGACTTTTTTATTATAAAAGAGAAAATAATATTAATTTAAGGTCGTGTTATAAGCAAATGACAAATAGAATGAGATGAGAGAGAAATAATGAGAAATCACTTAATATAAAATATAATATTATTTTTTTATAGTTTTTAATACTTTAAAGATCAATTCTTCAAATTTAATAAATTTTGAGTATATTTTATATTAATTTTTTTAAACGGGACGGCTTACGAGCAAATGAGTCGAGTCAGGGCTAGCTTAAGTTTGGCTTATTTACTCATTGACCTCAGTTCACGAGCCACTTAACGAGTCGAGCTCAAGCTAGCTCATTATTCAGCTTGACTCACATATACCCCTAAACACAATTAAAATTCTTAAATGTGAAACATACTTGTGATAACGTCAAGGGAGTCCTTAGCTTCCTACTGCGAAAGTGCATAAATCTTGTGTTGGACTCCTTATTGGATTTGACTAAAAGGCATTAATCTTGAAGATTCAGCTGCCCTTAGACTGTCAAAGCTCCTTTGAGGTGCTAGAACCTGTTGGAGCCCTTTTTCCTAATCTAGAGCAATTTCTCTGCATATCGAGTTGGTGGCACCAAAATCAAGTGTTCAATCTAGACAGAAACTCAACCTTATGAGACCTCCGACACTTGTCACATTTCTTCGTTTCAATCTCACTACCAAAACTGTTAGATCAAGCCTGCTTAACACCTGTATTTCCTGACTAGAAGGATCGCCTGCCCTAAGAGCCATTAAGAAACCTTGACCACTTTGAATTTCTCCTCTTCCGAAAATTCAACCTCTATGTAGATTCACTCCACCAAAACAAAATAATCATCAATCCTAAGAGGAATCAGTGATTTTCTAATCATATCTTTCAACCCAGACAACAACATGTTGCACTTCTCTGCCTTTGGAATCAACTGGGGCGCATATCTTGAGAGCATAGTGAATTGAGTTTCATACAACATAATAGATCGATCACCATGTACCAAGCGGATAAATTTGTTGTGATCCGTCTCCAGATTGGTAGTGGTACGAACAAGTCTATAAAAGTGTTCGCGAACTCGTCCCACTGTATCATGTGGTGGTCATGCAACTGACCTCACCACTATCTCTCCGCTCCTCCTAGGCAAAAGCCATCAGTGCAAATCTCTTATTAGTGGGACAAGAGAACCCATTTCTTTTTCACTCTCAACAATTAATTCTCAACATCCACCAGACCCCCTCCACAAAAAAAGAAATGTGGTCTTATATCCTGAAATAGCTTTAGGATCTTATTTGAACGTGTTGCCACGTTCATGATATCCTGAAATAGCTTTAAGATCTTATTTTAACGTGTTGCCACGTTCGTGCTTAGAAAAATTTTGATTCAAATTAATGATAACATGCTCATAATAATGTTATGAAGATTTTAAAATGCTTATTATATTGATGTAAAATAAAATCTTTGATGTTATGTGACGTGAAATAAATTGGCAAATTATGTGATCTGCATAGAAAGAGATAAAAAAGTGATGAAAAAAACTCTATTTAGAAATCAAAAGTGGTTATCGATTATCAGTAATTGAAAATTATATTTATTCAAATTAGAATAATGGGGCAATTCAAAATCTAATCAACGATTTGTATTAGCCAATGTAACAATCAGTTGACCATTGCACCAAAATCCAGACAATTCTTACATGACACTTCTTAAGAGATGATAAGTAGTAATATAATAATAATAATAATAATAATAATAATAATAATATAAAAGTAAAGTCATAATTTGATACTAACACTCGATTAAATAGTACATCGAATAATTGTATACTTAACCATCATATTTTCATTTCATGCAAATATTATTGATTAAAATTGTTTCATTTGTTTATTTGATCATCAAAGCATGCTTTACTTTTACATTTTTTGCACTGATTAGCTATTTATATAGTTAGTAATACCAATGTTAGTTTAAAAAATATATTTTGAACTCTATATTAGATTTATTTATCTCACAAAACATTATAGTTAATATTTTGAACTCTATATTAGATTTAAATGCATATAAAATCATTTTCAGTGAAGTTCTACCTCAATTTGGCTTAGAAGACAATTCAGGCTTGCAAGGAACACTTTTACTCAGTTTTTTGTGAAGCTTCAAGTAGTAATTCCTACGCCTTTTTAAACTTAATTTACCAATAATATAATGGTATCCAACTTTCAGGGGGGTTCTAAAACCAAATCAATGAAAATGGAAGCCTTTGATTAAACTGTTGCTATTTTTCAATATTAGTACCATGTTCATATCTCCAAATGCCTTTTAGATGATTCAAACAGCTGCACAAAAATCAAAAGGAGTCAGAGATGCCTTTTGTTACCAAGGAGGTGGACGGCAACTGCAAGATGCAGAAAATAAGCGATTAAAAATGAGAATTAGTTCGCTTAAAAATGAGGATTAGTGGCAGCATCAGCAGGGAAGCGGTGATAAAACTCCCAATAAATCTCAGTTTGCAACCCAAAGCAGCAACAGTGGCTGTAAACCGAATTACGAAGCAGAGAGGTTTACCCAAGATCCCTTTCGTGAAGAAGGAAGCAATAGCAAGAGATGGGGGTCACAACATGAAACAGAGTTTGAAACATCCCACGAGAATGAATAGCTAATTTAGAAAAAGGATATTGATTTAAGCTTATTAAGATGGTTTCAGGATATTGAATAAGTTCACAGATAGAATCCAGAACTTAGATATGTGGAGGAATTTTAAGCATTGAATAGGATCAAAATTTGAATCTGAATTTAGAATTCAATAAGGGAGAATAAGTTGAAGAAAATCTAGAAAGGGTAATGAATTCAAAATCTAAATTTGAATCTAATTTGAGATCTTAATTTATGATTTCTGACGTGAATCTTTTGAGGAGAATATAGCTGAGAGATTTGTGGATCCAGTTTTGTTGGGAGAAAAGCAAGGTGGAAGGATTGGCAAGTGGGAGAAGAGACGTAATGTGTGGATTCTGGATAATTTAAGGGCCATTTGGTACAGTGAATTTGTGTTGTATCATAATTCTTTTCCAAGAATTTGAGAAAATTATGCGTTTGGTGTGAAAAATTACAAAAAAAATGTAAATTATGAATGAATTTGAAGTTTATACCATAGTACATTTTCGATGAATTTAGAATTCGACCGATATGACCAAATTTGAATTACACTGTACTTTAAAATATAGAATATTATCGGCCAGCAGTCGCCCCCAGCCCTTCGCTAACTTCATGTGACCTGGTAATATTGTTGGTGCAAAGCCACAAAATAATGTGCTCAACCCATTTACATTTTTTGGGTCAATATATAGAAGGGAAACCTTGCATGGCTTGACACAACCCCAAAATATGTCTAATACTCATTTCGACTCAACAACCAAGAATACCTTAGAAAAAGGTTCAAAATATTGCATCAAATTTTGATTCAGATAAATGTACTAATTCCCCATAAATATAAAAACATTTTGATATTTTAATTTTCAACAGTGTACTGTAAATATGAGCAATCAAGGTGTTCCAATATGTTCAATGTGTCTCAACCATCAATAGAACCTAACACTATACATATCAAATCATTATAAGCAGCATAGGCACCCATATCAAAATTTGATGCAAGCTAAATGAATTTTTCTTAAAAATTAATAATTGTTAAATGGTAGATACTGTTTTTCTCATTCTTTCTAGTACAATCAACTATCACCAAACAACTCAATACATCCAATATTCATTGTTTCAGTTGAAAGAAAAACACAATATTCACTTCCACTATAAGATCATTTCAAAAACATTCTTCCTTTTTTAAAAAATATACGAAAAGGAGAATAGGTTGATATTCTCCAAAACATTATTTCTTAACACAAAGTTTTATAAGCTGCCCCAAACACAGACTATAAAACTACTCAATACATTCAAAATGAAATGTCACAGTTGAAACAAAAGCTCAAAATTCACTGCCACTATAAACTACTCAATGAGGAATGATCAAACTAGAAATAGCAAGCCATATAGCCGCAACCCTACTAATTTTCCAAACAGGATAAGGCATCCATCAATTTTTTATAGGATAGCCAAAATAAAGGATCGCACAGATCAAGCACCCCAGATCAAGGTCATTGATCAAACAGGGCTACCCCAACTTTGCAAATAACTATTGAAGCCACATCAAACCAGTTAAGCATTCCCCCAATTATTTTTACTTGCACAGACTCAAATCCAAAAATCGCAGAACACCATAGCAGATAAATAGGAATTGACAATTCATCACACACCCAACCATCACAAGCTTCTCAAAGCCAAATGAAAACGAGAAAGAAAAAAATCTCACAAAAAATCAATTGCACCAAAAACCACTGTAAGAACAACTTACAGAGCACCACAGCAAGAGATCGGATGGAGGATGGAGGATGGAGGATGGAGGATGGAGGATGAGGAGGAGAAATGGAAAGATCGAGTGACCTTTGAGAGGGACACAATATCGATCGAAGAAGGGGATGAGAGCGGAGGAGGGCACTGGACCAGAGCATGTAGCGTCAATTTGTTTCGCCAAACGTGGGCCGCAGGGGAAACCCGCGGCTGCATTTAACAAATATTATTAAGGGGTTATTAGAAAACACACTTCAAACGCAATTTTCAAACGCCCCTACCAGCGTTTTCAAAACGCAACGCAGCCAATAAGATGCCCAAACGCACCCTAAGTCAGCAATAATATTCGTATTTCTGAGTCCTGGTTTGGTTTAACTCTGGTATCACTTGACCAATATAATGTTTCATGTAATAAACTACAATTAACATAATTTCTTTTTAGAACATTATCATAAAATTTAAATTTTAAGAAAACAAAAATATAACATTAGATGATGGTTTAAATTAAGGAATGTTTTATCTAGGTATAATACCGATAGCAAAAAAATTGAAATTTTAAAATTAAAATAGAATAATTCTATGCAGCATATTTAGACCAAGTATAGTAAATGGATGATTATATTTATATTTACAGTGAGTTTATATTAAAAAAAATTAGAATATATAAGAGCAATTATTTTTATAATGATTTATAATGAGAGCGGGAGAGGATCGATGGAAAGCGGAGCACATGAAAGATGGATTAGTTAAGCAAATCAACATGAGAAAAGGAAGATCAAAAAAAACATAAGCAAGTTAGCAAGGAGAACATGACAAGGACCATAGGTTATAGAGAGCCAAGGAAGGATAGTCATAAGGGGTTTGAGGAGAGTTTCAAAAGATCAAAGAGAAACAAGGGAAAATGAAAGACTTGTTTTTTTTTCTTTCTTTCTTTTTTCAAATGACCTATAGACCATGGACAATGATGCTAATGAGAGAAAAACAGGTTTGACGGAACATAAGATGAGATGCGGCTACAAAAGAGAAAGTGAACAGAGCAAGGGCAATGCCTACAAAGGACATTGTGTACATATGTGATGTAGAGTGTAAAAGCGTGTAAAATTTTAGTTATCATAAAAGAGTTTACAGAAGTTGGGTTATGGTAACATTTAAATTAAGCTTCATACCTGAATTCCTTCCTGCAGCAAAATTAAATTTTTTGTGTTTTAGCCTTTTCACTGATTACCATAAACATGTATTGAAATCAATTAAATATAAATTTTTTAAAATTTCATTTTAATTATTTATAATTAATAACTTAAATAATTTAATATTTTACCTTAGTTATCCTCTCCCATGCCCTAATGTAATCGAACCAGCATTAAGGCTAGGTCGAGCCTTAAACCAAGAGCAGATCTTCTCCTTCCTCCCCCCATCCCCTCAGGTGATTTTGGTTCACTACGCACTAGAGATCAGCTCCCATGATACCCAACTCATCTCCTCCTTCGCACGGAGCTCCTTCCCTTCGATCAGTCGCACGACGCCAAAGCCGACTTCTCCTTCGCCACTCAAAACTAACACCGAGAGCTTCCGCCTACCATTTCCTCGATAATGTCCCCTCCCGCGCTAGAATGTGGCGTCTCTTCTATCTTCTCTCTTCTCCCTACTCTCATCTCTACAAGGAAGTAAATCTAGCCTTGTTGTGTTGTTTTATAGAGCAAACTCATCTTTTTGGCTTCCACCCCTTCGCTTCCTCTCCCCTTAATTCAATTTCCTCAACTCCTCGTTTCTTCTTCATCGGTTTCTCTTGAGCAGACAGCTTTTTAATTCCTCCACCGGTAAATAAAACGGGACATTACAAGATTTATGTAGCCGACCCACCTTAGTGGAATAAAGGCTTCTTATTGTTGTTGTCATTATTGTTGTATGATTCTAAGGCAGTGATGAAGAAAGCAACTTCATAAAAAGTTGTGGTGGGAATTAAAAATATAATTTTTTTTCAAAAAAAATTGAGAGCAATTTTTATACATCCACCGCACTTTAATGGATAGCGATCAAAAAAATTATTTCACACTACAGAAATTTCTATAGAGTAGAGCATAAACGAAATAGAAAGATACCCCAAACAGACCCTAAAAGTGGCTAAAGTTATGTTTTATCATTAACTTGATTAGGTTTAAGCATAGTTCTTGTGTCAATCCCCATAATTAAATTCATTACACAAGGAATAATCCTAAGAACTTGTAATGGAGACTTTGATCAGACCAACTAATCCTTTGATTAGTAAGACAAGGCTGCCAGGGTTTAACTTTGATGAATAAGAGTTAACTCAGAGAAGCTAATCGGTCCCAATTGAAGTAGACACTTGTTTCCAAAACAGCACTCCACAAGTCATTACAGTTAATGATCCTTGGTATTTCATGCTTCTTTAACCAAGGCCTAGTTCTATATTTACTTTATTCCATCTCACCAATGTGTCTCTTCGAAGGTCACCTGGAAATAATAAAGCCTTGAAGGATGTGGAGCAAATTTAGATACTGAAAAAATTCATCTATTTTAAAGTACAAATCTTGGTCTAAAATCCATCTATAATTGTCTATCTAAAGTTATTGCAAATAACAATTCTTCATGAAGAGAAACAATATTTCATCATTTCATAAAATACTTTATTCGCCACCTTAAAACTTTTTTAGCGTAGTTTTTCCTTAGGTTGTGTGCTTATTTCAACCACTATAAAGAGCAAACAAAATCTGGAAACCAAAGCTGAAATGAAGCATATCAGTTTGAAATTCAAATTGCTATATGGTACATATTAAAAGTAAAAGTCAGATTACTTATAGTACGGTGTTAAAAGACAAACCCTTTTTCCTCTGTTAGATGCAAAAAATGCCCCTGAGGCCATGGAGTCTGAAGGAAGAAGGTACTCAAGTTTCTCATAAATGTCTTCAAGGTGGAATGTTGAAACTGGATGCGTTCTTCCTTCTACACTAATGATTGGACAATGTCCGAAGTATTTTGAAAACAAACTTGAATCAAAAGTGGCAGACCTAAACAAATAATGTACTAATGTGAACCAGAATATAGAAAAGTCAATAATGAGTTAATCACATGATTAAAGCATGCCAAATATTCAGTGAGAGAAACAGGTAGAAGATTTAAAATACATGAGAATGACTTTCAGCTTGCTTCTGCAACTGTTGCAACTAGATTGCCTCTTGATAATGCTTTTCAGAATAATTAGTAAGAAGTCACCCTGAGAAAAAAAAAATGAGTACTAGTTAAGAAATTGGTTATTTTATGATGAAAACAATAAAAAATTGTAGTTTCTGCAAAACTAAACAGTTTTGTAAAATGTTTTGAGACGACATTCATTTGGGACAGTGTTTATCAAAATCTACTTAACTGTATAAACATAAAATAATTTCCCACAAGGAACCACCAGACCTATCAATTTTAGAAACCTGACGAGGAATTTGGATTCCGGAAAAAGGACCCAAGGAAATTCAAATAGGCCCGTGAGTTGCTACAAATTAAATAAATCTAAGCAATCAAGAATTTGAGACATGTAAGATATATCCAATAATCTATAAAGAAAGCTGCAGATAAAGAATCAGTAGCAAAATTCTGTCTATAACAGAAACTTATTTAATGAACATTAATGAAACGTTGTAGAAGATTAAAAGACTGAATTTAACTATTCTGCATGCACACGTTTATAATGAATCTAAAAATAGTCAAAGAAAAGGTAAATTTATTTATAACAAAAAACCAAACGGTAGAAAATGTGAACAAAATATTTACATATGGCCATTGTCAATCTGCATTTTTGAGAAAGACTAATTATCTCTACAAATTTGCTTGGACGTGTTCATCTTTAAATATGTTGAAAATGCCAATAATTATCAAACATAACTATATGAGCACTCGGGAAAAGAAAACTACCGTCTAGATAAGGAATTTGTCCTTCAATAGGTACATTAACTTTTAGTTAAACAACTTCCTTAAAACAAGGAACTGATTGCTAGGCATTAGAAAATTTAAATTTCCAGATGTAAATATGTAGAAAGCTGGTTTAAGATATACTATTTGCTACATGGAAGGATTACTGATGATTGAATGAATTTGGATGGACATTGATGTAACTTCTTCTCAGCTTGGTGAGCGAGGGCCAATCCTCGGTGTGATTGTTTTAATTTTTGTGGTTGCTCTTAAATTGCATGTTTAATTAAGCATCTCCTATTCTCTGCTTCGACTCATTCCATATCAATACCAAATCCTGTAATAGAAAAGAAAATAGAATTGGCTAATAGATTTTCAACTGTGTTTCAACAAATACTGTTATTTAGAATAATAGTTTTCTAAGATTCATTATCCAACGTTCTAGTGGTACATCTTCTTTTGATGGTTTCTCGTTCTATGATTGTATAAATTATCACTTGTATTTTATAATAACTTAAGACGTCAACTTCTTATACAGAAATTTTAAAACCAACATTCACACTCAGTAACTAAAGCCCCAAACAAACCAAAACTAGTTCAGAAGAATTACAAACAGCTAAAAAACATCAAACGAACAGTAGTTCACTAGACTATTGTTGTCACACAAAATTAGATTGTTCGAGGGAAATTTATCAAGCCTGACATCTTTCAACAACAACAACAACAAAGCCTTAATCCCACTACATGGGGTCGGCCACATGAATCCTTTTTCTCCATTGCGTCCTATTTAGTGTCATATTTTCATTTAGTTCTAATAAATTAAGATCATTTTTAATACAATAAGCCCAAGTCTTCCTAGGTCTACCTCTGCCTTTCTTAACACAAGTCGAATCTAAAACATCTACTCTCCTAATCGGATCATCTAATGGTCGACGTTTAATATGACCAAACAATCTAAGACGACTTTCTCTAATTTTGTCTGTCACAGGAGCTACACCAACCCTATCACGAATATATTCATTCCGCATTTTGTCTCTAAGTGTAAAGCCACCATCCACCTAATCATTCTCATCTCGGCAACACTTAACTTATTATTATGCTTCTCTTTTAAAGGCCAACATTCAGCGCTCACCATCGTCTTATAAAATTTTCCTTTCAGTCTTAGCGGTACTTTTCTATCACACAAAAGGTCCGAAGCATTCCTCCACTTCAACCAACCAACTTGAATTCTACTATTAACATCCCCATCTATATCACCATCACTTTGGACAACGGACGCAAGATATCTAAATCGTTCACACCTTTTAATAATTTGATCACCCAAAATCAAACTTCTGTCACTAGAGCTATTACTACTAAAATTACATTCCATGTATTCAGCCTGACATCTTTAAATGAAAAAAATAAAAATGATTGAAAGAAAAAAACCAGCACATATAGTTGTTATAAAGAAAATATTCAGCTTGATAATGCTTGATTCATTGAAAAGAATGATTAAAAATATACGGAATTTTCCATAACACCAAACAAGTGCAAATCTATGTATAAGGTTCATTATAGCAAGTCGTTCATATCCCTAACATGCTCTATAAAAATCAAATTTTAAAAATATAGTAATTAAAGAAGATATGAAAAATGTCTGTGACACAAAATAAGAAAATAATAAATTTATAACATATGATGATTCTCTTGAAGATGATTAAAGAGAGGATAAACTCGAGCAGATCTTGATTTTCAAGTTGAATTACAATTTTAGGTCAATTTTTAGTTTAAATCTCATTTCAAAGTTCAATTTTAAATCAACATTTAATAATGTCATTTGTGATTTATATAGTTATGATAATAAATTAACTTAATGTATTGATGGCTTAGGTCATTTTTATGAATTATTTTTAATTTTAAAAGTTTTTTATACATTTTGAGGCTTACTCCGTACCTAGTTAAATAAAAAGCACACCAATTCCTGATTGCCTTTTTAAATATTGATATTTTAAGTAGTGACAACAGAAAGAATTTTATCTTTCCAAAAGAATTAGAGTTATTAAATCCTCCAAAAAGTGTCTAATAATTCATCAAAACTAACCATGATCCAACAAGAGTTGTTAGACTAACTTCAATACATTAAATAATTACCAACAACAATTGGTTCATGATAGAGAACAAATCGTGGAAAATCAGAAAAATAAAATTTGAAAAATATATAGAGTAGAAGTATAACAAACTAATGTAGTAGAAAGACATTACCAACAAAGAACGCTCATGAACTTCATCTACAATAACATATGTACCAGCCAAGTCTTTGTCACTCTGCAAAGGTCACTCAATCATTATGAATATTTCAAAAAGAGGCACAGAGATTTATGAAATAAAGAAGAAAATACCACAAAAGAAGCTTTCATTTTACTTGAACAATTGGCCTAAGTCACATTACCAGCTTTATCTAAACTATTTGAGGCTGGCTTTATGAATCCTAGTTTTTCACCCATTGAGTGTAACTTAATGTGTCAGACATGTTTTTTTCAAATAATTTTGGATGATTTCAATTCAAGCTACCTAATGTCTATCACTTCTCTCTCTTTTAATACAAACTATGTGACTCACCTAATAGGTTCAATTTCTATTTTTAATTGCAAATGTTTAAAGTACTTAAATCTATTTTCAATTATCAAATTTTCAAAAAAATCACACCAAAAAAGGCTATGAAGAAACTAATTTGAGCTAAGTACTACATTGTACAAGCCCATTCATTTAGTGTTTGTTTGGGGCCATTGCAGCTTATCCGGCTTATTCAAATAAGCAGCTTATCCTGATATGTTATTGATCAGCGGCTTATCCTGATAAGCTGACTGACTATTTGATTTGAGTGTTTGGAAAATAACTAATTGACAATTGTTTGTGGATAAATGACAATTCTTCCCCTGAACTGAATAAACTGTTAAGCTGTTTCGTTTCTGTGATTCGAAAATAGTTGATTTGCAGCTGTTCGAGGATAAATGATAATTTTGGTCCCACGCAGCGGTGTTGTTTGCAACAATAATATAATGGGAACACGTTCAACATTCAGAAAAACATAATTATAGATCATTTTATCCAAAGGATAAATTTGTTGCCTTTATAGACCGTTTTTTTATGCCTTGATGTGAACAAAAAAACAAACAGAAAAACATAATTATAGGCACACTTGTAAAACTTAATTTGCACGTAATACATAAAAAAAGAAGAAAAAGGAATCAACATCAGTGGGGATAGCAAATTGCTCAATGTGAATGATCGAACAAAATGATGCTAATAGTACACAATTGGAATTCCAAGAATTACCCAAAATCTAGAAAGGGTGAAGTTTATATATTGTACATGTGTGCTAATGAATTCAAGTAAAAATTTCATAACATAAAAAATTACATATGGATTTTCTCAAACCTAAAGGGCCACAACCACCCAAGCTATCCTTTTGGTTTCACATTTGAATGCAATAAAATAATTAGTGAAAGAAATTATTAATCATATTCATAGCAACAAATTGGGACCCTTATATGTTGAACTCACAAAAACCATTCTAGTGAAACAATTCCAGGATTATAACAGAAAATGAAAACACAATGCACTAAGTGGTCGTGTGGCCATGAAAGCACATCACTATAGTGATATCTTAGCAAAAAATTCATATTAAACGAATACAAGATATAATTTTTGGAAAATAAAAAGATGGCGGTATTTGCATTTATATTTTTCTTTTTCTGAATGAATGTTGGGACAGAACTTGACAATTTTCAATCAGCATATAATAAATTTTACTCAGAAGAGGTTCTTTTTTAGGACACACCAATTATTAACTAACCACTATGAAATTAATCATGAACTTCTCGATCACACATTGCTAAGCTTTTTGATCTTTGAATTCATTCATCAGAAAACACATGATCATACTCTTTTAGAAATGGCAACGGAAACAAAATGGTAATATTAGTTCCAAAAATAAGACAATATAAAAAGAAAGAAACAAAAATTACATGTACAAAATGTGCAGATCTTAAATGTCGAGGGTAATCTTCGACAGAAGCAAATAGCTGCAAGTTAATAATAATAATAATAATAATAATAAAATTAGCTGCTCGAATTGAGCTTTCTTACCTCATAACAAAAAATTTCTTTAGTTAAAAAGCCATAATTCATCCTGAAAAAGGAACATTTCTTGGTTGTAGATTAACAATAGTTTTCGAAAACTAAAAATCTCTCAACAAATTTACACTTTTCAGAAACCCATTTGCCTTTTTCTTAGATTTGTGTTTGTCAAACAAAAACCCATCAATCAACTACATTTCTTTATGAGAACCTAATATTGGATACATAACTTGGATTATCACCACATCAGAGATATAGAAAATGCAGACCTAAAAACTACCAAATTCAACAATTCGAGCACTTTATTGAAAAAACATCTTCGTGAGTAGTGTATTGCCCCAAATCCAACACAGACGGGAATCTCATGCTCTAGGTAAGTTCAATAATGATTTGAAGTTTTGTACAATATCTTAAAAGCTAAAATGGGAGCTCAATTGTTCAAAATAATACAAATAAAAGGGCAAGTCGATATGATGTTGTTTGGTAGGTTACTTGGTCAACAAAAAACTTGAAGTTAAACCCCTTTGACAAAGAATGAAATGGTAAACTAAGCTACAGAAAAGAATTTGTAATGAAACGTTAGACAGATTTTTAAACTTCAATGGAACAAAATTTTAGAAAAAATATTTGAAGCTACATGAATACTATACTATATAGCTTTCCAGCTTCTTCTTCCTCCTCGCCAATATGAAGCTCCAAAAAAACACAAAATAAATTCAAAATCCTCCTCACCAATTCGTCATTACAGCAGTTACAGGATCTCGAACTAGGGTAGAGAGAAGGTAAAACATATGCGAATGTTGTGGGAATCATCTACGAAAGAAGCAATCACCTGTCGCGGGAGTTGCTTGCAATTGTCAGTGAGAAGCCTTTGCGGCTTTGCTGCTCGGGAATCAATCGTGCCAAAAAGCAAAAAATGCCTTCATAAATCCTGAGCTCCCGAAAATCCCAAAATGACACTGATTCGCAATAAATCCCATGAATCGGCGGATTCAGCAAATCCGGGATGAGCCAAGAGGAAGAATGGCATGAACAGGCTTACGATCCTCAATGGTTATTGGTAGGAGCGGAGAAGAATGATGAAAGCTGTAAGTCAAGATCCCTCTAATGGCGGTTATATAGCGAAGGTTCGTACAGGAAGGGGATGGTTTTGGCCGAAACCAGCAGAGGAAAGGCAGATAGAGCACAAACGAGCAGAGACGGGACAGATGAGTAGTGCGATAGGGCAGAGGAGAAAGGAACGTCGAGGGCAGCGGGGTCCATCCCATGGCCACGTTTATTCGTTATATCAAAACACCATAAATCGAATAGCAGGACGAACATGCGAAACAAATTTTGAAAACGCCGCCCGCACAAATGAGTCGCCGCAAAGGGGCCCTTAGTTTCTTAACAAGACAAAAACATGAAAATAACCAATGTCTTCATATCATGTTCAAGCTTATTTATTAGTTTTCTTATCAAGTTTAAGCTATAATTGAGCTTCACTTAAACCAAACTACATATTTAATGTAAAATATTTAAATATATAGCATTATTAAAAGACATACATGGATTTAGAAATTTTAACCAATATAGATACAGATCATTTTGAATTGTTTAAGTTGTTTGTGGAAGTTCAAAATTTTACAAAATAAATTTTAGTTTTTAGATCAAAGCATTAGTTATTTCTTTGATAATTTAAAAATTAATTTGCAAACCATTAATAATATACACAATTTTTAAAGTCAATGAGATAAAGTTTTAGCTCAAGAAATAAAATAAGTCATCATATAAACAATTAAGATATTGTTAAACGAGTAATTTATTAGAGCACACAGTGAGCTACTTATTAAACAACAAATGAACTAGCTTATGAACAAAAATAAATAAGCAACTCAAAGTTCGTACTTATTCATTTGTACACCAAATTTTTTAAATTTTTTTTCAAGCTTATTAAATAATTCAAAAAAAGGAACATTATTTTTTAAAACTTATTTTATTGGCATTAATTATAATTTTTTAAATAATTTTTTAAGTAATTTCAAATATAATACTCTTCAAAAAATTTGGAATTTGATAAATAAAATAAGCTTAAAATAGTGTTAAAAGCATTTAAATACTTCAAGTATGAAATTTAAGAAGATAGAAGTAGATACAAATATTAACAAAATTTGTAATTTGAATATGATATTGATATTTAATTAAAATCATGTCAATGCATGAATTTGTAAATGATGAAAGAATTAAAACTAAATTTTATACCGTGAAGCATAAGCACTTCCAAATGGCTTTCAACATCATGTCTAATACAAGCACAGCTCTGGCACACCTTAGCACATGTCCATCACACAAAAAAGCCTTTTCAATGGAATCACGATTTTGATTGCAGAGGTTTTGCCAAAAGCGGAATCAGGTATCCCAAGATCACGAGTTCAAACAAAGGGATTACGATTCCAACATTCTAGTTTTTTTCTTTCTTTTTGTGGTTTTTTTTTCCCTATTTAGTTGTTTCTAATAGGATTTTGTTATGAGGGACCTATTTATGTGCGGGTTTTTAATTTTTTCAACACTATTGTTATTGTTGTTGTGTTTGGAGATTTTTTCTAGTGTTTTGGGTTCTCCAGAGAGTTATATCATCTTACTTTGCAAGTGGCGTGTTTATATCTTGCTCATCAACAGATGATGGATCTCCCTCTCCGCCCTTACCTAATTGTTTCGTCACCACCCCTCTTATTATTTTTAGCATAAACAGCTCGAATCTGCTGTCCAACAGCATATTTCAACCCACATCCCCTTCTAAACACTGCCAGTCGCTCGCCCTATTTTCATTCACTTGCTATTCCACAACCACCTCACTAAAACTGCTTCCCAAACACCTTCTAGGAGCCCTAGAACATTGTTATCTTGTATCGGAGCCCCTAAAATTTTAGAGAATTTTCTTGCTTACTCCAAAAAAAAAAAAATCATACAATCTTTGATCCAAGAAAAAAAAATTCTCCCACCATACCCTAATTATTCTCTCCCATGTAACTGTCCATTTCTTCAACTACTTTGTGCTCGATAAAAGAGATCATCCTTCTGTTTAGGCAATTAAATGTAATGTGTTCAAACTTATGGCACTTCAAGAACTTTCTGGCTATGACGAATTTAGGAGTGTTGGTAGGCTCCACCTTCTCTCCATTCTTAACTGATTTTTTCTCTGGTAGGGTTGGTTGGAATGCTCCATTGGGTGTACTCTCGTTTCCTGATAAAAAGGCTGGATATACTATAATTTCTAATAGGTTGTAACTTATATCACGTTACCAATAGATAGTATCAATCATCCCAGATATCAATCTATGATTTTCCCCTCATACCCCACTAACTCACACTTCAACATAAGCTACTCAAACTTAGCTGCAGAGATCTTACAACTATAAATGGTGAAATCTAAGGAACACATCTTGTCTGCAATATTTCAACAGATACTTGTGTCGCATCTCTCTTTTCATCTTCAAATAGGTTCTGATCTTTATTCTCTCGCCCTAGCATAGACTTTTCAAATTTTTCCACTATAGAGATGCACTCTTCTTTTACATAATAGTGGCTATCATTACTCCTTATGTCAGGTGGGACGTTCTTGTATTCAAATACACTTAGAGTCACTTGATAAACTCTTCCGGATCCATGCGAACATCAAAGTCTGTCAAGTCAATCTTCACTCCAAAGTTATAGTTTCTCCTTTGGTATTCCATGCCAAATAATTGCGGTATTGGTTCTTTATCACTAGCAACAGGCTGGTAGAAGGGATTCACTTCCTTCTCTCAATTCGGTGAGTTGCCATTGTGGCTAGTATCACCTCAACAGATTATGTCATTTAAAAGACAACAAGTATCCAGTGTGATTGGAGGATTTCTTGCCACATATCCTCTGTGGTAGGTTCCTAGACACTTCGATAAGAATTTCTTCTACAAGAGATGGCGTCATTGTCTCCCAATTAGATTCTCGAAGAATGTAAAATTGCAAATCAAACGTTAGTACATGTTTTGTTGGAGGGGGGGTGTGGATTATGGAAATATTGGATTTTAAAATTTTAATACTAGAGCAATGAAGGTAGTAATAATTTGGGTACAATGAAAAAATTTTCAGAATTTTGGATTGGAATAGAAAATCTAGAATTTATCAGACTCTAATACCAGATGATGCCATTCTAGGACTCCAAGAGGGGAAGCGAATGTTGTATATAGATGGTTGTGGAATAGTAAGGGGATCATAAAATGGGCGGTCCACGACATTTGGAGATATAAATAATGTTGGGTGGTTGTTTCAGCTAAAAAATAGCTGGTGTTGGCCGTTTTAATTTTTTGGTTTTAAAAAAAGGATAATTTTGTAGACATGAAAATAATTTAAATATAAATATGTGATTTTGATTTTTTTAAAGTAATATATTTTTTTTATTTTGAAAAGAGATGAGACCAAACAGGTTTCACATATTGAATAGTTTGGATGACTGAGCGCAATACTACAAGTAACACACTTATCCCGAAAAATAAGTATATCACTTGTAGTAAACTCAATCACCTAAACTAAAAAATTTGTGACATCAGTTTGGTCTGCGAAACATTTTTATATGAGGCTAACAAGTTCTTTAGTCTAATATAAGGATTAAATAGGGTTTGTTTTACCTGGGTTCCAAATTTCATATAGAGGCAAGCCCCTATAGTTAATTACATATCAAATGACCGGGTCACTTAAGAAAAATCTTGATTAAGATCAGTGGTTCTGCCTTTAAGATTTTAAAGTTTAAGTTTCCACGATTGGACATGGAAAAATCAAATGGGAGTGGCTCAAACAGGAATAGTTATTTTAAGGAATCCAAAGGAATGAAGAATAGGGATATCACGGGTCCAGGGAAAACCCCGGTAACCCCCTAACTATCCTATTGTTTGGCTTTATATCATTGAAATGATGTTGTTTAATGTTTAATCCTGCAATTTATTTAGAATTTAGGACTTATGTTCGCACGATATCTGACCGTGCAAATAGCCTACAAAGATAGGAGGATTTACACTGTACCGTTCAGTAACCTCAGAATCCTAAAGTGTTAGGACTTTTAATTGCAAAACAGGGTTATGCAAAAGCCTAAAAGTGATATGTGAGGGTTTACGCTGCGCTAGGCAAACCACCTCGAAATCTTATGGGTTGTTATTTAAACTAAGGAAAGTGATTAAAGATATGAATGTGTTTTGACATTGTTCTTCTAAATGTCCTCGTCGTGCTGCCCATGGTGTTTGCTCCAAGCTCCTCGTTGTAGCACATTCGGGTTTAATATTAGTTTTAAAGGGTACATGCAATCATTTGGTTTTTTTATACTAAGATATAAGGAAAGTGATTAAAGATATGAATGTGTTTTGACATTGCTCTTCTGAATGTCCTCGTCGTGCTGCCCATGGTGTTTGCTCCAAGCTCCTCGTTGTAGCACATTCGGGTTTGATATTAGTTTTAAAGGGTACATGCAATCATTTGGTTTTTCTATACTAAGATATAGTGTGTAACAAAACAATAAAACATGCAGCATAAAAGAAAAGTAGTAGAAAGTACAGTAAAGAAGAACAGTATTGCATGGTGTGACGTAAAATGTTATAATGTAAATTAAACCTGGAGGTCTGTTGCTCCTTTCAGCGGGTTGGTATTTACTGTACAAACAAAAGAAATATTTCCTGGAAAACTCGAGAAAATCGACAAATGACAACTCCAAGAAAATTATCAAAATCTCGGGAAGATCCCGAAAAAAGGACCACGAGTGTTTTGCTCAAAAATTCCAATAAAACATACGAAAAAATATAAAAAAGGGGACTGCAAGTACTTGAGTCGGGGCTAAGCTCAAATATAATATATTTGTACTCAAGGGACGTCAAAGGCTACTATCGGTCACCCGGATGTATAGAACTCGTCACTCAACTAGAAATGTGTCCTACTAAACCTAACTCGGGAGGGTACTCCTTAGCCTGGTATCGGTAATCAACAAGTGGACAACCAAATTGTAACACATTCAAAATTTATATTTTAGCATGCACATGGATTTCAGGCATACAAAAATAAAGTTGTATCAATTTTTTAGTAAAAATATTGTATATGTTCTTATCAATTTGTTTTTGAATTTTTTTAAAAAAAGTATAGTTGTCAACGAGTCGATCATGTCGTCGGGTATAGGACTGCCAACAACCTAAGAAGGTACGGGTCCCCCGCTGGTCTTCTATCGGTGAATGATATTATCATCTTATAATTTATTAGATCCCAGGATTGGGTACTGATATCGTAGGATGGAATATCATTCTGCTCTACCACCGGCATGCCTTTGTCATCATCACCCTAAGCCCCAAAACAAAATCGACCTACTTGCGACCTTGTTTGATGATTTCATATATAGCAAAATGCTATATATTGACACTTATGTGTCAGACATAAGCACTGAAAACCGGACCAAGAAGCAAGGAAGAAAAGAATAAAAAAATAGGGATGAGAGAGATGAGGAACTGATCCACCCAAAAGATCGAAAGAATGAAGGGTAGAGCAAACCTCAAAACTGTGACAAAAAGAGAACCCAAGATCCTTGAATCAATCCAAGAGGAATATAATTTTCTCAAATTTTATAAATGGATCAACCCAAGAAGGGTACCCCTTCCAAATTTTGTTTCAAACGGGTCGAAACAAGCCCAAAACTAATGTAACAATTGTATCCACGGCTCCAACACCTACATGTACTCACACACCCCAGCCTGAACCGAAATGTGGCATTTATGTTATCCAAGTTTTAATATGTCAAATCTCCAAACTCTTTTCCAACTGACAATTTTATGAATTTTCTAATCCTTTCACGGATACAAATTATATCATGTTTATGATTTCTCGAAATGAAGCTATAAGAGTCTTTCATATTTCACAAAGTAAAGGAGAATAATCCATAAGGGGGGGCAACCTTCTAGCCTTCCAGAAAATCATGCCAAAATCAAAATCATTTAATTTCAACCTTTATTAAAAAAAAACTTTTCATACCATATAAACATGAAATTATCCAGATAAAACCATATAAATGCCCATAACCAGGGTCAACAGAGGGGACAGCCACCAACCCAACTTATCTCATGAAGAGATCACAAGGTAAGGCTCACGGGTAGGGGCAGCAAGAGGAAGGACGCCACACATTTAAGCTGACAGGTAGGGCCAACAAAGAGAAAGCCACAACAGAATAAGCCCACGGGTAAGGACAGCAAGAGGAAGACCACAAGGGCAGTAAACACAAGATAAGGCTTACGGCCAAGGCACCAGGTAGGAGACCATCATCATTTAAGCTTGAACCAACCATTTTCAACATAAAAGAGCCACTAAAGAAAACTCATAGCCAAAGGAAATGAGAGGAAAGTTAAGTCCCAAACCAACCACAACAAAAACACAACAGTAAGGCTCA
The DNA here is from genome assembly GCA_003013225.1 of Phalaenopsis aphrodite. Lineage (NCBI taxonomy): Eukaryota > Viridiplantae > Streptophyta > Magnoliopsida > Asparagales > Orchidaceae > Phalaenopsis > Phalaenopsis aphrodite. The sequence continues at coordinate 126,506 of NEWO01000839.1, forward strand.
TGGCCAAGAGCAGAGAGGAGAAAACCAAGCCCCAAACCTAGCACAGAACATCCAAACAGGACAAAAAGAAACCAGCTATGATGCTCACGGTTAAAGGCAATAGACCAAGACCACTAAACAGGCTTCACGACAAAAGAAAAAGTCGCTACAAATATTACCATTGTGCTCCTTTAGTATACATAAGAGAGTGAATGGACAAACTTGATTACCAATAAAAATCTCAGGAGAGACGTTAAAGAAGAGCCTCCAATCAAACTGTGTCCAGCAAAGTAGCAAACCGAGCCCACCAAAGGGCTACAACAGAAAAGGATTCCAGCCAAAACACAATCCCAAAAGGAGCCAAACTGAACCCACGAAAGGGCCAAATCGAGCCCAGCACAAGGGCAAACTAAGCCCAGCACAGGGGCAAACCGAACCCAGCACAGGAAGCAAAACAAAAGAATACCTCCAACTATAATTTAATTCCAAAAGAGCTAGAAATGAACCCAGCCAAATGGGAGAACAAAGAAAATATTTCCAACATTTATCCATTCCAAAAGAACCAAAACCAAGCCCAGTAGATGGGTCAATATAGTTTCCAACATGAATCCATTCCAATAAAAAATAAAAAATAAACCGAACCCAACAAAATGGGAAAACAGAGAATAGTTTCCAGCATTCATTCATTCCAAAAGAACCCAAAAAAAAACGAGCCCACAAGATGGACCAAAACAAAGAAACATCTTTCAGCTATAATTTCCAACCTAACAGAGTTAAAACCAAACCTATCACATGAGCAAATCAGGCCTAGCATAGGGGCAAACCAAACCCAATCCTCAGGCCAAACCGAGCCCACAAGAAAGGCAAAACAGGGCAAAAATTCTCAGCCAGCATTAAATCCAAAATGAAGCCAAAAAACCGAACTCATCCATATGGGGAAAAACAGAGAAACATTTCCAGCATACAATCCCAAAAAAGCCAAACCGAGCCCATCAAATGGTTCCAAACGGGGTAGAACTTCTAGCATTTATTTGGACAGGAATAACAATAGTAAAAAGCATCAACATTTCATTTCCAACATGAATTCTAGATGAGCAAATATCATTTCAGAGTTCATATTCATGATTTCCCATGTATTTCGAGCAGAAAAGAAATGCAAGCTATCTTTTTCCCAAAAAAAAATCATCCTTCCGTTGACAATAAATTGATTCAGCAAGGAGAGAAAAAAAAAGGCCACAATTTCCAGCATACAGGCATAGGAATAATAGAAGTGTAAGAAGAAGATTTGCATATGATAATAGATCGAAACATGCTTTCCCTGAACTACAAATTTTAATATTTTAAAAATAAAATTTGATTTATGCATTTTCATTCGTGCGTCGGATTATAGAAAATTGAATGTCCTTTTCAGGAAACATTAGTGTTCCGGACGCGCTGGCGTGGTCTGTTTCTTCATTGGAGGTTGTTTTAATGAATTCATCGATTTGCGTACAACTTGCTTATGCGCGAAATTATGGCAATATGGGTGACTTTCCTAGCTAAAATTGGTGTCCCGGACGCGTCGGCGCAGTCCATTTTGTCGTTGGAGGTCGTCCGAAGAAGTTCGCACTTTCACCCATCTTTTAAGCTCAATTTAAGTCTGATTTTGTGCAACTTAGTGAATTTTGTGCATTTTGTGTATGTGTGTGATAATAAAGTTTTGAAGAAGTTTTTCTATGGCTTGAGATCCTATTGAAAACTTCCCCCTGAGTCTCCACATGATAGTCCTTAACCACTTGACCATACGACGATAATTTTAAGATCATCAATGTGGGACATCACAAGAGAAATAGGAAGTGACTGGAATTTCTAAGGGGATGGATTCCAATACTAGTTTTCTAAGGTAGTCAACAAGAACACCTAAAGCTAGATTCTAGGATCCTAAGAAAAAGAGTAATGACCACAAAATGAGGTCAACAGCTGGTTGAATGACGAATGGTGAGATACGGGTGGCAAGGAGTATCCACCATCTATTCATGGGCAAGATATAAACATATTACCTGCAAAAAGAAAAGGATATAGCAATCAGAGCAAAAAAAAAGGAATAAAATCTCCAAACACAATAACAATAGCTAGAGTTATCAAAACTGCTCGTTGTTCATGAACAGTTCGTGTTTGGCTCATTAAAAAACTCAAGTTCGATTTGTTCTCTAAGTTAACAAGCCGAACATGAACAATTTTTTTAGCTCGATATATAAACGAGCCGAACAAAAACAAAGATTTGTTTGTTCATGTTCGTCTCGACTTAGCTTAAAATAACTATATATATATATATATATATATATATATATATGTAATTGATAAGTTGTATTTTTAAAAAATTTAATTGACTAACAAGGCTACAAAGATTTATAATCAACTTAAATTATTACTTAAAAAAATAGAATAAAAATATATTAATGATATTTTAATATAAATAATAAGATTTAAATCTAGCCCCGATCATTAACTTCCTACGACTGCGCGATTAGGGTTGTCAAAACGAGCCGAACACGAACACATTTTTTTTTTGTTTGAAATATAAACGAGTCGAACACGAACAGTGATATCTTTTAATGAGCCGAACACGAACAGTGGTATCTTTTAACAAGTCGAACACGAGTTGAGCCTGGGCTCACTAATGTTTGGGTCGTTTATACCCCTAACAATAACAAAATCCCCAAAAATAGCACAAGAAACACAAATAATTTCCTCATAGAAAATAATCCAATTGGAACTAGAGGAATATGAATGAAATCAAAAAGTAAAGAAAATTATGTTAAAATAGACAATGGGACATAATCCTGAGCACAATAGACTTCTTATGACCGTGGGAATCTAGAATTCCAGCTTGAGAACTCGAAGAGATTGTGGGATCCTGCCTTTCTGTGGTATTACAAGTTGTGATCTTGGGAATGCAGAATTGGGAGTTCGACAAGATTACGGGATCCACCTTTTCCCAGGCACCACGTAGGGCGAAGAGCTCCCGAATCAATTTGTTAAAGCATCATACATACATGATCAACTTATAATACAATAATAAAAGTATTTCAACGCTTTAATTTCTAACACGTAGAATGCATAGTACTACTATAAATTCAAAGATTAAAATTTAATATGTGCAAGGCAATGAACAAGTGTAATTACATTTTAAAATTAAAAAGTCAAAAGCGTAGATTAATAGAATCACATTCCATTTTTAAATAATAGTGTAGATAAGAGGATATTATGGAGGCTGAAAAATAAATTTTATAAATAAGAAATTAGCTCTATAAAGTTGTGTGAACTTAAATATTTAGTTGTAAGAATATCATTAATATCAAAATTGAGTATAGTGGAAATAAGAATGTTCATACGATTGTGTGGAAAAACTGAAAATGATTAATTAAAAAAGATAATACTAAATATTGATGTGTCAATTATTGCAAATAATGTAGCAAGAAAGAGGCTTTAGTAATTTATGCATGCATAAAAACTAATAAGAAAATTTGTTTACCATACATGCTTATAAAATTAGTATCAAAAAATTAGGAATAAAAAGAGGTACAACCCAGGTTATGAGGATTAAAACTGTTCAAAATGATGGCTGCATAATAAGAACAACTCAGAGCATTCAACAAGACCAAATAGAAAACAAGGATTCCAAAATCCAACCCTAAATAGTTATGATATAGCAAATGATTGACTAAAAAAATACTCAGAATAATGGACAAGATCAAAGTATAAACATTACTTGTTAGGAGTAGACATAGGTTTACTTAAGATTTAATGAATGAACTGAATTAAATATAAACAAATTAGTAAAACTTGGTGATTAAATAAATACAAGACAGTATCTTAAAATTGGCAAAACAGAGCATGAGAGTTAAGTTATTCAAACAGTCCCTTTATTCTTAACAAGCATGCAAACAAAGGAATGCATCTAAGAAAGAAAATGCAATCCATAAGCAGAAAAAATAATATTTTAAAAAAAAAGGAAGGAGCATTTGCCAAATTAAGTATTCCAGCAGAGGAGAAACTTACAGCCAGTTTCCTAAGAAGAATGCCTGTTGTGCAGAAAAGTAGCTTTGTCCGTTCATTCCTAATTTTATGAGGACATAAAAGTTTCATTATGAGCACATCTGCATCGCTCCAAACTTATTAGTATCAAGTCACGGATAAATACAAGAAAATTAAATAAATGATGACAAACTATTTATGGAAAGACAACAACAATTTACTAGCAATTGGCTCATACAAATAGAAGCTAATGGGGAATTCAGTAGCTATAGAGAAGAATTAAGAAAATTGATGTGACCAAAATTGGTTTAGAAGATTATTTCAGTGATATTTATTAGGGAAAAATGAGTTCAGTTCATACATTTCTGAAATTTGTAATAGATGGAGCTTTCAATCTTCAAAGTTTGTCATTTTGGTCATTGATTTTTTGTTCCATCTGATATTTTCACCAGGCTGATTTTGTATGGCATGTGAAAAAAATATACTCGTTCAGGGAAGAAAAAAACATATAACGAGAAACAGAAGAGATGGGTACATGCACAGCAAACACCGTCTGGCATCAAAAATTTGAGATTTCACACAAGGGATGGATCAAGGAAGTAATTAGGAAGACAGGCCATCTGCTATAGAGAAGGAATGCTATGGTACTAAACCAATTTGGCAGATGCTATGGGAGATTTAGGGATGCCTTAAACAGTTGAAGAAGGAAGACTGAACAAGAGTGAAAAATCGGGAAAGCAAATAAAGAGTAATAGATGGAGCTTTCAATCTTCAAAGTTTGTCATTTTGGTCATTGATTTTTTGTTCCATCTGATATTTTCACCAGGCTGATTTTGTATGGCATGTGAAAAAAATATACTCGTTCAGGGAAGAAAAAAACATATAACGAGAAACAGAAGAGATGAGTACATGCACAGCAAACACCGTCTGGCATCAAAAATTTGAGATTTCACACAAGGGATGGATCAAGGAAGTAATTAGGAAGACCGACCATCTGCTGTAGAGAAGGAATGCTGCTATGGTACTAAACCAATTTGACAGATGCTATGGGAGATTTAGGGATGCCTTAAACAGTTGAAGAAGGAAGACTAAACAAGAGTGAAAAATCGGGCAAGCAAATAAAGAGGGAGAATCATTTCGGACATCATTTTATTACAAAAAATGCAATCTCCATTAGATGATGCATAACAGAAGATTCTACAAAAGAAGAGTAAAGCTCAATCAAAACATACAAATGACAGTAGTTCCCAATATAATTAAAATAATGACTGATAAATAAACTAATTAAAGAAATATAATGATACTATCTATGCATAGACATATTTAATATCAATTGCAAGCAAAAGTAGGAATGGTGTAATTTTTCATAGAATATAGCCATTTAAAGTTTTCATATTCCACATAAAAGATGAAGGACTAACAAACACACCAAAAAGTTCGGATGATAAAGCAAATGATAATTGTACAAAGCTAAAATAAGAAAATATAGTCAACTTGCAAATGATGATTGTACGAAAGTAATGTAACCATTTCTATGGTCATTATTTAAATCATCATCATTCTCATAATCATTCTTATCTCTCAAGTATTTGGTGTGGGCTAATTATCAAAGATTATGGATACTAGAGTCATGTCAATTTCACCTGGCACTATCAAGGCGAACCTGATAGCCAACCAATGACCCATCACCACCTGGAGAGGGCTCACATCGTTCATCAGTCACTCTTTTAGCCACCGATATGGCCTGCAAGTAGGAATTTCAAAACACATAATATGATGCTTAAACATAGAAGCTGTACAATAGAAATAAAATACCATTAAAAAACAGAAAATTGACAGTAAATTTGTTGTCATATAACATGGAATAGTCGTGGCACCTAAAACATCTCCTGACAGGCATTGTGCAGGGAGAATTACTCTTCTAGCGCATCTTTCCACTCAAATTTGTCTTGTCACTTCCCTGCTAGCCTTCCCAACTCCTTCAGATGTACCCTTGTTGGCAGATGCAGGTGTAGGTCTAAATAAGAGTGATTATCTGCTTTGTTTTTTTTTTTTTTTTTTTTGTACACCTTCAAGGCTACGATCTAGACATCTCTCAATAACCAATAAGGCTGCAGTTGCACAATGTTATTTATAGCTGGCTTCATGTCTCCCAAATATCTGCCTATAGTATGTTCCTGTGGCTTGCCCAACTCGCATTTCATTTAAAGCTGGTCAAACTTTGTCCTAAACTCCTCCACTGATATGTCTCTCTATTATAGGTGAAGAAGCCTCAAAAGCATGTCATGATGGTAGTGAGGTAAGTATTTTCTCTATATCTTCTTCATTATCTTCTCACATATGGTAATATTGTCACTTCTCTCCTTTGTCTCTGCAAATTTTCCAACCACAAGAAAGCGCTCTTTTTCAATTTGATGGTCGCGAGCTTCACCCTCATGCCTTTTGTCACTTCTTTGTCTTGAATACTCTCTCAATCATCTGGGTGCATCCCTCATTCGAACTCCAGTAGATATATTTTCATTCTGAAATCTCTATCCTCCATACGTCGCCTCCTCTCTTGGCCTTCTCGGGTAATGAATTCCGAAGCGTCGGGACCAGTCCTCCTCATCATTGAAGCCCTTACTATGTGCAAACACTATCTTTGAAGGTGGAAAAACAACGACACCAAAAGCCTATACAACTTACAGACAGAATTCAATTCAAAGATCAAGCAGCAGGAATGCACCGAATGGAGTATCCCCGTCAGAGGAAAAATTAGTTCAGAGTAGAGAAAAGTGGAGACAACCAACACTCTCAAATCCATCCTAGCCAAAAAAGTATTTCAAGTGCCACGGTTTGGGATAAATTGCATCAGATTACCCAAAAAGAAAAATAATATTTTTCATTAAGCATGGAGCAGTTGAAAAAATAGGCAGTGACATGGGAAAGGATGAGGATCCTAGAAAGAAGTACTAAAAGTCAATGAGGAAAAGATGCTAGTGATTTGGTGGGTCCTTCAAATTGGTTGTCCTAGATGACGATGATTCCAAGGAGCTAATACCAAACACATGGCAGTCTCAGCTAAGTGGATTTCAAGATTGTATGACCTACAGCATACCTCCTAGGTTGTCATTATTTAGGGAGGTACAGTATGTCATCACTTCATATAGAAACGAGAAATTTTTTAGGATTTCTTGAAGACTCTTTGGAATGAACTGAATACTAAATTTCAGTTCAAATCAATCATGTCATCCCAAAAAAGATGACCAGGTAGATGTGAGCTATACTTTGAAAATATTGACAAGTTTTTTGTGGAAATGAAATCGAGCTTCTATAAAAGAAAGAGAAGTCTCTCCTAGTCAGGGAGAATGATGTGTGAGTGTCCTACATAAATTCGGGATTGGGCATCCCGTGATTTCGATCTCATAATTTTTGTGATAGCATGATTCCACCACTCACAGCTCTAGTGATTATGGAAGTAATATGTGTCGAGATTTCCTTTTTTTTCTGTTTATTTTATTTTTAACAAGTCTCCTTTTGTTTCTCCTTTCTTATTTTTTCCTATTTCACTATTTCTAATTAAGTTATTTTCCATTAAGGAGCTTCTACATATGTTGTATGCTTCTTTGTTTGGAAGATGAATAATGGTATTTGTGTTTTGAGACTTGGATCACTTTTTTTATGCACTTTAGAGTAATATATCATCTTCCTTTTGCAAGTTGTTTGTTTGTATCTTGCTCAAAAAGTGGTGGAGGATCCTCCTAGCTACTCGTACCTCATCGTTTTATAGTTCCGTCTCTAATTCTAGTCCAAACAGTTGCCGACTGGCAAAATCTCTCATCAAAAGCATATTTAACCTCATTTCCTTCCAAACACTGTTGATGCCCAAAATTTTCACTTCCTTGGTATCTCACAAACCCCACCCCATACATCCACTTCCTAAATACCTTCTATAAGCCATAGAAAAGTATCATGAATCCTCTTTTTTCATTGAATCTTGTTTAATACTCAAGTTATAGGGGTGAGCAAGAAATCTGATCAACAAGGCAAGCAATTAAAATATGGAGGCAAAACAAAAAACAATAGTTGCACATGTTGGCTATAGTAACAATCTTCTCAAATATCACCATTAAATATATAGTAATGTATATGAAGTTGGAACCAAGAAATTAAACTCTACTGACAGCAAGAGAATCCATACCGCAATTCTCCTAGGTTGCGTACATATGATATTACAACAACCACCCAATCCTGATTTGATCATGTCATCCAAAATAAACTGAGGAACCTGTAACATTTACATAGTGGGAAGATGATCGTTAATTATCATCAGTGGACTAAGTGATTAACAAACACTTTATGATGAAAGGGAAGAAGAGTTACCACTGTTCACGGTAATCTTCTCTAGGTTTTGCTGAGTAAATTTTAAATAAACTATTACAGGAAAAATATGAACTTATGGTTGGAGAAAAATATTGATTTTATTCAAAAACCATAACATGCCTTAAAACAACTACTCATTGAACATGCCAAACAATTACTGATTAAATACCATTTTCAAAACAGAAAAATAAGTTCTCCCAAAAGTATATTGGGCTCTTCTCTATATTAGCTTTACTCTAGAACAGGGAATAGCTCAGTATGTTCTTTATTCTTTATTTAACAGAAGCAATCTGCCCAAAGAGGCAAAATTTACATTTATTGTTGTGCTTTAAACTTAAAGAACATTTTGTGAAACTAGGTCCTTGATGCTAAAGGCTAGAACTGGTAATGGCAACCAACTACTGGTTAGCCAAAGAAATTTCTAGTTCTCATTGCCACAATACTGTGGCCCAAAAAAACTTTCTAGTTCTCATTGCCATGATAGTGCTGAGAGGGCTTTAAAGTTCCTTGTTGACTGATTTCTAATTCTTCACTTTTCATTGTATTTCACGAACATCGCTTATATTCTAGAAGGCTGATGAGCAAGCCCTTGTTTAATTCACCAATTATATCACTACTCATCAAGTAAAGTAAAGCGCACCTGAGTTGTTTTACCAGAACCTGTTTCCCCAGAAACAATTATCACATCATTGTCATGGAGCAGTTGTAAAAAAGTATCTTTTAGCTTAGCTATAGGAAGAGCTGCTCTACTCTCCAGCATTTTCTGTAGTAATAGACAAATTTATATCCATATGTAAGTCTCAAGGATAATAAAACATAAAAGGAAAAAATAAAAAAGTTTTATGGTAGCGAGCAAATCCATAAAATTAGATTTCAGTTTCTCAACTTAAAAGTAAGAGTAGCTCTCAATTATAGCCGAACCATAACATAAACAATGCAAGAATTTTCTTCAAATGTTGTTTTTATTCATAAGCAACCAAATGCATAACCAAGAAGAGACCATGTATTTAGGATTCTTCAATTTATTCAGCAGCTCCTCTTTCAAATGGTTGCTCTCCAGTTGTTCATGATAGCTTAAACCTACAGATCACAACAGGCATTTAGAAATAGATAAAATGGCAAAAGAACATCCTGAAGATGCCAACAATAAAATCTTAGGTTTTAAATTTCAAAAGATTACTACAATTTAAGAGAAGGATAAGACTAGGAGTTTTTGCATTCGTATGAGGCATTGTAGACATGCTAGACTGCATGTGGTGCCACATTGTCAAGAATTTTCAGTGGAACATAATCTAAACTTAGATTGATGAAGACCATTAGAAAGGGAACAGTGCTAATCATACTGAATTAAGGGTGAAATTGAGAAGAAGATAGATATAAGATACTTGACTTTCTAACTGAGGAACAAAGCTAGAAATAATCCAAAACATTATAGGCCCAAATAGTAAACACCCTTCCATATGTTATGTAGCAACTTGTACACATCAATGTCATATGAACCAAAAAGTAAGTTTTAAAGGGGAAAAATTTTTTATGATGCCATTCTAATACTCTCAGCTAGAAGGTATTTGGGAAGCGAATTTCGAGAGAAAATGGTTGTAGTAGTGATGGACGGCTAATATGTGAGGTCGACGGTGTTTGGAAGGGAATGAAGGGATAAATCTGTCATTGGACAGAAGGTTTGACATCGTCAGTGACTTTCCTAGCTGAAATCAACAAGTTGGACGGCGAAACAGTGAAATACAGCAGCAAAGAGGTTCCAACAACTATACTCTATATACACCACATCCAAAAGGAAGAGGATACAGCGTTCCATATAGCAAAATTCACAAAAACATTTCTAAATTCATCTAATCATAAAAAAAGAGAAATCCGAACAACCAAACACACATATTAGCCTCTTTGGTTATCCATGACCACCTCCATGTGAAATCTGCTTCTCAAATACCTTCTGTGAGCCCTAAAACGGTATCAACTAGTATGAGAGTCACCCTAATTTTTTTATGAATTTTCTTTCTTAACCTAAATCTAAAACTTTAAAAAAAAAATCCCAAATCATTATAACTGTAATTCATAGACAAACCCCCTAAATTTTCAAACTCCAGCATTTCTACCTTGACTAGAAAATCACTCAAACACCGACCACCATAGCCTAAGCTCTCGACCAAACTTGATTTGCAACCCTGCACTTGTCAAAACCCTGATAGAGAGAAAATGACTCCATGCCTCCAAGGTAGAAATGTCAATTAATTGCTAAAATAAGAAGCAAATCCTCTATAAATCTAATGTTTGCTACTTCTTATAAGAAAACCATCTTGTTATGTATTTACATTTAAAACTTCATTCTTACAAGTACACTATACTATGTAAGAAAGTTTAATTCGTGTGTGTGTAAAATCATTTGTTTATTATGAATTTTGTAATAGTTTTATCAAGAAAATCATAATTTAGTAAAAAATATTGAATATCAAATGTCAAAATATTTTTCTAGTACTAGCTAATATAGTTGATTATTAACATACATTTATGTTAAGCAGGGGCAGAACCAGCCTCTTTTTTAGGGGGGAAACTAACCACCTGTACCTAATGTGGGAGAGGCAACGAAGGACAAAGTGATATTTCAGAAGGGGCAAAACTGATATTTTAGGAGTGGCAAAAAATCAAAATGTCTTTCCATATAACCCCCAGGACCCTACCTGGGTTCGTCCCTAATGTTAAGCAAAAAATGAATAAGAAAATAATTTAATAAGCGCGGATGATCAATATCATATCATCTTATTGTGTAATAGATATGGAACTATAACAATAAAATGTGCATGGGAAGCCAGAAGCTCTCACAATATAAGCCTTAATGGACATAATAAATAAGACTTTTATATTGAAGTTGAAATAGTCCAAATGGTATGAGGGGTTATTGATAACTATAATGTTGGACTAACCAAACTTTATCAACGGTAATTATGACCGACTGACTAGATGGCAACCTGAAGAATTTAAAATGTCAAAACATATGCAAAAATCATTTGACATTTCTAGATAGTAAATATTAGAAATAAAAAAGAAAAATAGAAAATGAAGAAAGTATATTTCTATATGAAATTGACTAGCATGGGACAATAAAAAAAAATTGACAATAAAAGTTATATTGAATTTCTGGCAACTGTTATATTTAAAATTTATGATCACATCTTCATTATTATTTATGTATCAAAGCATATCTATATAATTATTGTTGCAGTAGGCTAGTTAAATTTATAAACATATCAATATCCATATTACTTTTTTCTTGTATGTTTGTATAAAGGCTTATTGTTGTTCTTGTTGTTCTTGTTGTTCGTTTTTCTTGTTGTTTGAATCTTATTTTAACATTGTTTATCTCATTAGATTAGTACTCACCAGATACTACAATGACAATTTTCAGGGAAAGAAAAAACAAGTGCGTTTGTAGTTAGATGGCCCATCTATTCTTGTAGCAAAAATCGTGATTTTATATTTGAAGTTTATTTATAAATATGCATTTTATTTAATAATTGTTATCATTTGTTAATGAATATTAGAAAAGTGAAATGTAACTACATGTTTGATGATAATTTATAAGGCTAATTCTCCACTAACTCGACCCTGGTAAGTAAAAGTCTAGATAAGTGTCAATTAAAATTAGTCTAAAAAAATTGTCCGCTTATGTTACATCTCTAGTTGATTGGAGGAGTTGATTGGAGTGGCATACAACCTCTTTTTTTATGGTTTTAAGTAGCTTCCACTTCTCTCGCCACAACAGCAGGAATAGCTAGTCTCCAGTCAAATTCATATGTAATTTCAAAATTTATGATGGCAATCGTGCAAATAAACCAACTAATTAATGATAATGGAATACATGATAACAACAGCAACCAAAGAAACTCACAGAAGGTATTATGTGTACTGGCCTAGTCCAATGTATTTAAGCAGGTAATTTTAGATATAAAAGGGGGAACATGCATATTGCATAGCAATAGCTTTTACTGTGCAGATGACTCAATGTTAAAGACATTCAAGTGAAAAACACTACTTTATCATATAAATCTTATAAACATCGAATTACAACCTAGTTCTGATTGTATGAAAGAACTCTATGAATAAAAAAATGTTAGCCTTCATGGACATTAATGTTAGGCAATAGTATATGAGAGATTGATTGGAAAACTAATATTCTGTCATTGTCAATTATCTGCAAGCAGTAAAAATTCTTTTACATAATATGTATTTTATCAAGTGAAAAACCATATAACTATTTACGTCAAAAGACTCACCAAGTTACCATAAAAGAAAGAGTTCCCGCAACATTTAAGTTTTTGGAAAAGTGGTTTGTGGTTAAGATTAATCAGACATTTAAAAAATTAAATACATATTCCTTTTAAAATACATTGTCGTAGGCTAGGCCAGTACGATCTATTTAGATCAAGCTATGACAAATAAGTGTCAATTACCACCACGACAAAGACAAACCACAAAATATATTAAACCCGATATACTAGCGACTTAAGCTACTCAAGTCGCATCTATATATAACCATTTTTATGTGGGTGTGTGTTCGTGGATCAGGACATAATTAATACAGTTCTAATCTTCTCGAGATTAAACAGTTAGCCATGTGAATGAAATTAATATACATGTGTTCTGTCCCCTATTTGCCCAAAGCAGATATTTACATGCTCATTTGCGTACATTGCGTTTGAAAATGCTAAAAGCCCTAAAAATGTTAAAATCTCCCTTCACCTATCATGACCGATCTTATCAGTTGCAAAACATGAAAAAGAAAATGCTTAGAGAGAGAATATCTTGCCATTCAAAGATGTTGATTTAGCTCTGTTAATTAACATATTTGGTTCATCGTCTTTGGTTAGTGGATCAACAAGCCTATCTCTATGGTCAGATTTATCTTTAGCATCTTTGAACACTAGTGGCTGAGAAACCCCAGCAGCCAGTAGAGAATCCACAAATTCTGTTCTACGGTTATCCTCATTGTCTTCTACTTTTGCTGAAAATTCATCTTCTGCACAAATCATGATCAAAAGAAAAGATGCCAAGTTACCAAAATAGGACTCAAAAAAACATCCTCTGAAAGACAACAATCGCCTTCAAATGAAACTGTTACCTTCAAGCCGTTCCGTGATAAACGAAGCATAAGGCTCTATAAGAAGCTGGTTAAATGGAAGATCGGGAAACATTTGATAAAGAGCATAGGCTGCTACTTTATTTTGTGCCTCCTGGAAAAAAATATATTATATTGCGAGTAATAAGATAAGATTTTAGAAATAATGTAATGATTTAAACACACCCTTATCATGAACAAACTGAAAATAAATGAAGACGGATTAATCCACAAAAATAACTGGCTAACAAAAAAATTCAAAATTTGGTCACATATAATTAAGCACTGAATAATAAAAGTAACAATCCAGAGTAAAAACGGTTACCTCAGTTGATGTAAAAGCTTCATTTTGGTTAGGAAGATGGAAGGTTATCAAACCTCCAGCTTTTCGGCTCTTTCCACGTCCACTTGCTGTCTGCAAAACACTAACAGAATATAGGAATTTATCTTCTATTGTTGACACTTTGTTGTACTTGGGTGCTCTCCAATGTAGCCTCTGACAAAACTTCTGAAGAACTGCCTTGGGAATGCTTAAAGAATCACCCTGTAATAAGGATATTAAACTGTGCAGGTAGCTTAAATTATAGAGATGTAAATGGTTACAAACAAGTTCACAATGCAACAAATGAATAAAACAGAAGTAGAAAAACAAAAATTAGTATATAAAAGACATGGATGAATGTTCCTGTGTCTGTTCACAAGGATATGTTTATATTTATGTCTCTCTGATACAAAAATAAGTTTGCATATCAGATGTATGGATAACTTCACATGGATAATCATATATACACTTTCATACCCATGCAACATTTTGAAAATAAAAAATAGTACAAGAGAACAGACTGCAAAGCATTACCTTTTTCCATATTTCATCAATGTTTCCTAAAATGTGCCCATATGGAGATTGTAACAATTTGTCTTTCTTTTGTTGTTTCAAGGCTTGTGTAGGTAAAGCTCCACTGGATAATGAATCTTCAGAAAATAGATTATCAAGTTCCAACTCCTCAGGCTCCTCTTTCTGTATGCATTCCTCCGGAACAGTATGGATCAAACTAACCATAGCATGATTAGGTTCTTCCAAACCGGAGGAATCAACTATTAATGGACTCGCTGCACCTTTGTCCTCAAAATTCTCATCATCTGGCAGCTGAGATTCAGGTGATTGACCTTCTGGGCGATCACATATCATCTCATGCATATTCAAATTAGTAATTTCACGTTTCAAATCTGATTCTAAATCATTTTCTGATATACCTACAGAAAAAGTAAATCCAATACCATTATGGGATAGGAACTAAACGCTTTTAAGGAGAGTAAAGCTCTAAGCATGCAAATGTAGAACCTAGGGAAGCGAATTCACGCTTAAATTTTTTGATGATTTGACTATAGTGTTTCTGGTTAATCTTGTCTCCCTTTATCTTTGCTTCTAAAGCTCCCAACCTTGCCTGATGATACTCTTTAGTAATGGAAACAGAGTAAGAGCTTGGATCAACCTCCTGAAATTGAAATCATTAACAAAATTGCCATAGCAGCGAACAAGTCTATGATAAATAGAACTGCAATGGACAATTAAAACCTCACTATCAGCTAGTGTCACACAATTCCAAAGTATGGCTTCGATTGGGAAAACTTCAGCTTTTCTGCTTTAGCTTCTAAAAGCCTGATTCCCAATAACAATTTTAAAAATGCTTTTCCAAAAATAACTTTTTAAATGTTATTTTACCCCCCCAAAAAACAAAAAGATTTGAGAAAGTTTGACACTCAAAAGAACTTTTTTTTACTACTTTTCCTACCACAAAAATAACCAAAAAGCTATCCCAAACAAAGCCTTCAAAAAGATAATTGAAACTCAATAGCAATCTATCACATTAAGGTAGTTATGCGTAAAAAATGTTTACCCATGCAAGAAATTAAGTAGGGACAGTGCCCTTAGCTGGACTTTGGCAGGTTAAATTTAAGTACACAACAACAATAACAACAACAAAGCCTTAATCCCACTACGTGGGATCGGCTACATGAACCCTTTTTCTCCATTGCATCATATTTAGTGTCATATTTTCATTCAATTCTAGCAAATTAAGATCATTTTTAATACAATAAGCCCAAGTCTTCCTAGGTCTACCTCTGCCTTTCTTAACACAAGTCGAATCTAAAATTTAAGTATGCGGCAATTAGTCGAATCTAAAATTTAAGTATGCGGCCCTTGTTTTGTATAACCTCTAATGGCACCAGCTCAAATTAATTATTGCATCAAAAATTCAGGACCGTTGATGTTAATACGCCATCAACAAGTTTCTTATTTTTAACATGAATCTTGAGGCATAACATAGATCTCGAGGCAATTTTTTGGGGAAAAAATATTCAAATTTTAATTAAAAGTCATCTAGAATACTGATTTTAGCGAATTTACAGTCAAACTAACCAGCTTGGCGATACGGACCCAATGGTACCAAAATTGGTCCAATCCGAACAAAATCAAGCCCTAATCAAGCCACTAAATCGCTTTTGAAACATTTTGAATATATTTGGAAGGTCAAACAAAAATCGAATATGGCGAGCTTATAGACGAATTGAGCGTCCCAACAAGACAAACCAACAAGCCCAACATTGTTCAATGCCAATATCATTACGACACTCGAATGTCCATCAAACACCGTCCTATCGAGAGAATCTCTCTGGATTGTCCGATAAGAGTAGTTTGAATTCTTTCATTAATTGCAATCGCAACTATATAAATAGTCTTACCCCTTCTTAAGAGGGGACCTGGAGCTTGAAACCTGAAGAAGATTGAAACTTGAAGGAGCGGAAATCCCGCATCACTTATGCACCGAAGATCTGTCGTCCTTCGCTCAAAAATACTTGTAGTGGACCCCCTTTTGACAAGGGAACCTTTCCCCTGTCAGATCAGGATGTTGGCCTCCTGAATATTACAAGTTTCACTCATATGTCTCGCGCAACTCACCTAGCACTACCCTACATTACTGTCCTTCCTGATGATGTCATTAGCGACGAGCTACAACAACTGGTCCAAAAAAAATTTCCTTTGGAGAAAAGGGATTGTTTCCCCGCTCGCCGCAACTTCCAAGAATACTCTCCTTTAGCAAAGGCAGTCCAACACCATATCCTAGCAGGCATCAAGCTATCAAACATCGACGCCTACAAGTAGGTAACTGACCCCTACGAGCAAGTTGACCACCATCGAACCATTATGCACATTCAGCATGCCTCAAACGCGTTTCTATGTCGCATATTCTCACCCACTCTCAAGTTCATGCTCGCACCTATTTCTAGATTCTTCTGAGAGGTGCTATCAACACCTTTAACGAGCTTGTTTGACTATTTGTGGAGCCGTTCATGGCGAGTCTGCTGATCATCAACGATTCATCCCATCTCTTGAGAATTCATCAAAATAAGGGAGAGTAGCTCATTGACTACTTCCACGGGTTCTCCACTGAAGCTCTTCAGATTCCGAGAGTGGATTCAGATTAGCGGGGGGGTGGGTTCCTTGGAGGACTCTGCTAGGACTTTTCTACTTGTCACAAATGCGAGCGACAATCCGCTCTTACACTGACATTATCCACTGTGTCGAGGCTCAAATCACTGAAGACGAAGCCATCAGCGTGCACAAGATGCAGTTCAAGCAAAAATAATACAGCGAAGAAAGTTCGAACAACGGGGAATTGTGACCTCCCTCCCCAACATACAAGCCAGCGGAATCATGACTTCCCTCCACGATATGCAAGCCAACAAAGTGAGCATCGACCCAAAAAAGTATATACACACATTTCGCATTGACGTCCTGATGGCTATCAAGGACAAAGAAACTATTAAGTGGCATCAAACCCTAAAAACTAACTAGGAAAAGCTTTTGGGATTCATGGTGACTTGCGTGGAATTGAGACAAATCTAGAGAAGACGTGGTGCATCTAGGGAACATCAAGGTGGTCGCCCTATCCCGCATCATGAAGGACTCTGCTAGGACTTTTCTACTTGTCACAAATGCGAGCGACAATCCGCTCTTACACTGACATTATCCACTGTGTCGAGGCTCAAATCACTGAAGACGAGGCCATCAGCGTGCACAAGATGCAGTTCAAGCAAAAATAATACAGCAAAGAAAGTTCGAACAACGGAGAATTGTGACCTCCCTCCCCAACATACAAGCCAGCGGAATCATGACTTCCCTCCACGATATGCAAGCCAACAAAGTGAGCATCGACCCGAGAAAGTATATACACACATTTCGCATTGACGTCCTGATGGCTATCAAGGAAAAAGAAACTATTAAGTGGTGTCAAACCCTAAAAACTAACTAGGAAAAGCTTTTGGGATTCATGGTGACTTGCGTGGAATTGAGACAAATCTAGAGAAGACGTGGTGCATCTAAGGAACATCAAGGCGGTCGCCCTATACCGCATCTTAGCTCGTTATGTGGATAAGTATATGTCGTTCTTTAAGATACTAAAAAATGCTCGAAACTTAAGTTTTCAACGCACAGATGAATGTTAGGCCGCTTTCGAGCAGTTGAATGATGGGGATGACAATCTTCTTCACAAAAACGCGAAAGAAGATCTCATTGATCATCTGTTATGCAGAACGAGGACAACTTTCTTTTGCATCGCAACACAAAAGATCCTATTGATCACCTACTATGTAGATCGGAGATAATTTTCCTCTTTTGGGAAATCTTGTTAATCAACCACTAGCAGGCCAATGAAACTCCACCTCCACCCTCTCTTTTTTCCCTATTTATAGCTCAAGGGAAAATAGATTTAGTCATCAAAAGATTGATTTCCCATCATAATAAAAAAATGATTTTCAGCCATAAATAAATAAAATAGATAAATAATGCATCAGTTTTATGCGATAAATGCGATAAAACTATGATCAAGGGAAAACTGATGCATTCTTATGTATTAAAAGTTGATAGAGATTTACTTTCATACCATGCAATCTATGTTAAAAATAAAAAAAACATACGGCGTTATAATATGTATACATATATATTGATCTCATGCTAAATGTCTCGGAATTAAAATCTAAAATGTTTAAAAATTAAAATTCATGTGATTTTAATATATGTGTGTTTGTCTGTATAAACTAAAAAAAGAAAATATGAAAATTTACCTACAAAAATGTAATACTTATATATTTGCATTTCTAACCCCGAAACTTGTATATTTATAGACATAACACTCAAATCTTTGGCATTACATCAATAATACCACAATAAATATAACGTGCTCCGAATTTTGATATTTTTGGACAATAAAGTAGGATTCGCCCAAAAATAGGAGCAACTAATAAGCCATCAATAAGTTTTCAACATTCACCATGAATCTCAAGGCATAACACAAATTTCGAAAAAACTTTTTGAGCAAGAAACATTCAAACTTTAATTAAAAATCATCCAGAATACCAATTTCAGTACAGTTACTATTAAACAGATCAGTTCAACAAGACGGACCCAATGGTACCAAAATTAGTCCAATTTGAACAAAATCAAGCCCAAATCAAGCCATTAAATAGCTTTTGCAAGTTTTTTGGACATATTTGGAAGGTCAAACGGATATTAAATCTATTGAGCTTATAGTCTAACTGAATATCCCGAGAAGAAGAATTCAACAAGCCCAAGATTACTCAATTCTGACATCGATAAAACACTCAAATTTTCATCAAACACCTTCCAATTGAACGAATCTCTTCAAGTCGTCCGATCAAAGTGGTATAGATTCAATCATTAATTGCAATCGGGACTCTATAAACAGAGCACAACCTCCCCCTTGAGAGGGGACCAGGAGCTTGAAGCCTAAAGAAAACAGAAAGTTGGAGTTCAAGTCTCGCATTACTTCTGCACCAACGATCTGCCACCGCCCTTCAGTCAACTCCAATCGCAGTTGCTGCCCTCCGGCAAACTCTGACTGTCACCGCTCTTCGGCCAACTCCAGTTGTCGCAGACTCCAGCCAATTTCGGACGTCATCACCTCCAGCCAACTCGAACCGCCATTGGCTCCGGCCAACTAGGGTCGCCGTCACCTCCAGCCAACTCGGGCCACCGTCGCCTCTGGCCAACTTTGATCGTCGTTGCTTCCAGCAATTACGGTCGTCACAGTCGCCACCGCCAGCCACTATCAACCATCATTGATTGTCTCCTACTCCTTTAACTAAGCGCCATACAAAGCAGCCTACAAAGCGACACCATCATCATGGATGTCGTGCAGACCCTGAAGACAGTGTATTGAAACTCCGACCATTACTCCTTATGACTTCTCTTTACCGCGGAGCTACTACAAGTCCTACGCACCGACGTTGTAACTCGAGAGACTATGTAACACTTTCTCACCAGTCAGACAAGGGATTGTACCTGCAATCATCAGTTCATACTGGATCTCTTGAACTGAGACAGGCCCAATTATTTTTTCCCTTCCCAGATTTTCCACGTAAAATTCCTTATATTTCTACGAGTCATTTTCTATTATCTGAGTGTGTTAGGTTCTAGTGCAACGGTAAGACGTTATTTAACCACTCTATCACCGCGAATTCTCTTGCACGCATTAGGTGTCATAGAAAAAAGCTACACAAGATATGGGCAAACATTTTACTGTTATTGAAACAGATTAACGCCATTGTGCAAGAAAAAGTAATTCAATCTATACATACCTTCTCTTTCTCCTCGGGTTCATTGTCTTCTTCCTCTTCCTGTTTCTCCAAATATTGTCGAATCCACTCAGCTTGTGATGATTTTCCAAAATCTAAATATGCCTCATCAAGTTGCCCTTTACTTCGAACAGAAACTCTAGAAGTGCCCTCCTTCACCTCCTCTATAAAACTTTTAGTAGGAGCCCAATTTTCACGTGCAGTGGATATGATTCTAACTGACCGGTCTGTCAAAGAAAAATTGAGTGAGTGTATAGATATTCAAACTTCTAGCCAAACAATAAAACATTAACAAAACATAATATGATTGAGCCAAGTGAAAAAATGAAAATATTTTGATGAAAGTAATTGCATTAAAAAGAATAAACTAATATTATAATTGAAGCCAAGAAATTCAAACAACGTAAATAATATTTTAATAATCATTAAATGAGAATTTTAAAAGAAGTATATCTTAGAAAAGTTAAAAATAAAAAAAAAAGTAATAGATTGAACTCAAAATTTGAAATTGACTTAACTTTAAAGAAGATACATGAAGTTAAGACTTTACATTCAGCTATGATATCAATTATGATTGGGAGAATCAAGAGAGATATTAGAATGGTGTTGTCACAAATATTCAATGATATCACAAAGATTAACTTAATGTCAAATACTTGGTGATGATGCATTTAATACCAAATAAGGTGTTAAAGCGTGGCAATATTAGATGGATCAAATATTCCAGTCATATAACGAAGTTTTATGGTGAAAAACAAAGGAATGTAGGCAAAATAAATAAAGTTGGTGTTAAGTTGTAGACTCGCATTTATGCTCAAGAGATAAACTACACAGTTGATTGTATTAGAGAAAATTAATGGAAACACGTGGATGGAAAGAAAGGGATTTTCAAAGCTTATCAGTCATGAGAAAATTTTATGATCAAATACCATAATAATTGATTTAATGTGCATTAAGTAGAAAATTTGGCAACAAGCCAGTGTTATAATTATTAGAATATATAAATTGAAGTAGCTCCTAACATTAGAAGTAGTTTCAGAGAAATCAAAAAATTTTCAATCACAGTAACAATGCATATATCAATATTAAAAAAAAAATCAAGTTATACTTGAGTGTGGGAATTAAAATTCACTATAAATATCATCAAAGACGGTATACAATTGAAACATAACTTCCATAATTTAAACTAAGTAAAACAAAAAAAAATTGTGTCAAGGAATAACATCCGATAAGAAATATCATACAAACTTACAGGTAAATTCTGTAAATTTATATTTAAATAAATTATATCATATAGATTTTAGTTTTTGGCAATCAAGAAATCAGTCAAAATAAAAGTATGATGGACATGATAAAGGATATGACTCTTATTCTCAAGAGATGGGGACCACAGAAACTTGAATACCTATATGTATTTTGCACTCACTGTTTAGCTTTTTTATGCATATATCTTTCTATCTATAAACACCTACAGTGTATCTACTCTGGAATTACAAACTGAATAATGTTCTCATCTTCTTTTCCCCTTTTACCTTTTTGTTATTGCATTCTCTTCTTTCCTGTAAAAGCTGCAGGATTTCAGGACATACAATGGTAAAATTAAAAAATATGGTAATTCTCATATTACTATATTACTCCTTAGAATTGTTTTTGCATTTAAGGCTACTAATTTAGAAAAGTTGAGAGTTTTTCTCGTGCTTTTCAAGTGCATCTCATCATTGTATACATTATTTAACCCAGACTCTTAAACATAATACATCAACATGCGCAAAAAGGCTAGCATATAAGAGCTTTAAAACCTAATTTAGCACTCAAGATGAATGGATGAAAAATAAGTTTTTTCAGAAAACTCGCCCTAAACGTTTGGGGGCAAGTCTTAATGACTTTATATTTCGATGGAGTTGGAAATGTAATTAAGAAACCAATGCAACAAAGCATGATGCAACCTTTTTCATTTGTGGAAGATGCTGCCCCGCTAGAAAACTTCTGAGGAAGCTCAATTCCAGGTATATTCAAACACAGCCAGTCCAAGGCAGTCTCGAACGTAGCTGCCTCCTGTAAATCCAAGGTAAATTAATCAAAGAATCAAGCGATCAGAGCATAAGGAAACATAACCTGATTGATAAACAAAAATCATAAAAGCAACTGAGTTGGTAAATAATATCAAACGTTGAGAGCGGAGAGGGCTTGCTCTATTTGATCGGAGGTGAAACCCTCCAGAGATAGCATGTCATAGACACCGCGAAGCCTTTTGGCCTTCTGAGCGCGGGTTCCAGAGGTTTCAAAGGCAGCGACAGGGAGCGGGAACGCAGTCGGCGCAGCGTCTGAGTGTGGTGAATCTGTGTTGAGAAGGAGGCGGCGAAGGAGGCGCTCATTTTCCGCCGATATCTGTAGCGTTGGAGCGGACTTGGTAACCGACGTATGTCCCTTCGATTTTGAGTGGGATTTCCCACTGCCCTTCTGCAGCTTCTTGGGAGCCATTGCTGGCACCTTGACGTTGGGCAGCAGAGAAACTGGAAAATGCGAACCAGTGGCATGCTTATGGGCAACGAGTTCGCGCGGAACCGGGTTGGAGGGCCGTGGGTTACCATGGGATTCGTTGGGTGCACTTTGATTTACACTGGACATTTTAACCTGTAAAATAATGAAGTCTAAATTTAAAAAATACACGGAAAATACATCTAGAAATTTATTTCAAATTAAAATACATTGATGTATGACCATAGACTACTTATTTCATGTACGTCAATGATACTAATACATAATTTGAGTAAAATTCAAATCATTTTATACATATAAAAATATGTCGACACAAATCTCAAGGCAAATGAACGATTTGTGAACAAGATATGGACTATCAAACAATTCCTTCGACAATCGTTTTTTGGTTGCAAATATGGCAAGAAAAGTTTCTTGCTCAAACGATTGGTGGAAGGCGCTAGGAGTAGCTCCCGCAGGGCGGTAAACGGCCTTCAGAATGATCCACTGGGAGCACTCTTTCGGACTAGATATCGATTGAGTCAAGGCTTACCAGACGATAAGCAATTCTCATCGATCAAATCAATCTTTGGTCTTATTATATGTGAATAACTCTAAAATTACAAAAAAACCCTCCTAAAATGTTATTAATGAGAAGGCTAATATGAACTTTAGGGGTCCATGTCATGAATGAATGACACTCCTTTTTATTGTTCCCTACTGTGTTCTCTCTCTCCCTCCCTAATCACTTCCTAGTGGAACGTTATATTCCTTATGTGCATTTTTTAGACATAATTGGATTCAATATTCTTTAAGGTACGGTGAGTGTGGAAATATCTTGTCAACAAGAAGAGAATCCCAGCAATAATAGCAGAGAGAGTCCAGCCGAAGGAACGTAGGAGAAGAAGCATGCACTCTGGAGTTTATGGAAGAATTTGTTCAACAAGCATGCAAGATTTGAGAACTCATATCACCAACCTGATGTCAGGACAGTTCGTAGAAGTTTTTAGAGTGATTATTTCCCCTGCAGTAGCCTCAGTTCCAGGAGAAGAGCTAGCATAATAAAGAGCACTCAACCCCCCCTCAAGGGGAACCACAACCAACAATGGAAGAAGGGTGATCCACCTGCAGAAAAAGCCCAGAGACGGTCTATAGCAAGACAACGTTGGTTCCACTCCCATTGAGGATAGAGACAAACCAGTGCAGACCGAGGTACAAAGGAAACTAGAAAATGCCTTCTCCCTCTAGATCTCTAGATTTAAACCTCCGAAAAAGTTCAAGACGTCGGTCTTAGAGCCGTACAAAGTATGCTCGGATTCTAACGACCACCACGCGTCATTCGAATCATTCATATGCCTATTATAAATTTTTCATGCCCTCAAGTGTAAGCTCTTCTTCACAACGTTGAGATCAACCGCTTAAGGTGGTTTGACGGATTGCCTGTGGGAGTAATCACTTATTTTGTGGAGTTTAGGTGACTCTTTCTATTATATTTTATTAGTGCCCATAGGTCTTTAAAATGTTTATGATCCCTGTCGCAACTGAAGCCGGGAAACAACGAGAGTAGTGGTTGTTTATCACATGTTTCCAGAGTGAAATGCTAGACATCAAGGACTTGAAGCCAGACATGGCTCAGGCCACACTGATACAAGGAGTGAGGTTGGAGAGGTTTCATTTTGACCTTAAACTCACAAAGCCACCAAGATTGGTCGAGCTGTTGGAAGTAGCAAACAAATATATCTTTTCCTATGATAACACTTCTGAGCCCACTGAACAGAGACACCAGAAGAGACCACTACAAGACAACATAAAACAACAAAAAAAAAGTGCACGACCCTCTAACTGCCTCAACTACAAGGGTCATCTCGACAATCACTCCACCCAATGTCATGAGGATTAGAGGCAACAAATCAAGGCCTAGAACCACCAATCTTCATATCAGCATGAGCACCCCTGGTATAATCCCCCACGTGGAACATCACTCGGGGTTTCCATCCATAGGTGAACTCAATAGCCCTAAGGTCAACGAAATGAGACTTTATTATATGACTATCGACTTAAGCTCCAAGAGGTAAGACTTAAACCCATCAAAGTGGCGAGGATGTAGCAGAAAAGAAAGAGGAAGAGAGGTTCAACTACAAAACTATGAACACTTCAATGAAAAGGACATCCATCTTGTTTAGATTGGGGAGCCTTCTAACATTATATGCACACTAATGCTAGGCCAGTTGGGTTTGAGAAGCATGGAGGCTTCTCCTTAGGACATGCAAGTATGATGAAATTATGTACCACAATTGTAAGCGTAGAGACCTTATTTGGTATGACTGGGGATACAACCATGCATGCAGCCCATTTTAAAACTGATCTGAAGGCTGTGTAGAAAGTAAAGGACAAATTTTAAAAGTCTCTAAAATTTAAATTATGTTAATCTTTTTTTATTAAAATTTTGAATATAAAATTTATAATGTTAGGGTCCTTAATGAGCCTAGAATATGTTTTCTGTGAGATCCCAAATGCATAGAAATAAATAACAAAAATGGTCCAAACATACAGGTACTCAAAAGAAAGCACTCCAAAATATATAAATAAAGAGGTAAAAATGTTGTTGGGATGACAAAATATCCTAGGAAAAGCAGTAAAAGCAATATGATTCAGCATGTACATGTCCGGTTTTAAGTCTATACAAAAATATAAAATATTCAAACTTAAGGTACATGACACCACCTGCCGCTCTTGGTCCCCGTCACGTGATTCGGTGTGTCATCTACCTTAAAACTCATGCCCATACCTTATTTTCGAAATAGACTCTCTTAGACTCTATTGAATACATTAAAAGAGAAAATAAAACACTCCACCTACATAAGACAAGCATTAGCGGGAAAGCCATGCAACTCAAAGTAGGTTGAGTCTTATAATTCAGGAAGTTAAAGAGCACATACAAGCAAAGGATTAGAAATCATCACTTGCTCCCCCATATTATTTTCATAAAGTCTTAATTCTTCCTTTTAAGTATAAAAATCTAAGATCCTTAATATTTCTAAAAATACAATTTTCTTTCCTTTAAATAATAATAGCATAATATTATACTCTTATACTAAATGTCTTAATTCTAGAGATAACATTTATTATTAAAACTTTTACTTAAATCTCCTATAACATTCATAAGATTAAAAATATAGTTATCTAAAGTTAACCCAACATACCACATGTTATGTTAAAATAATTTTTGAAAATAGGGTCTATTGAGGAAAAATAAGGTTCAGGTTCAAATAGTTTTTCTCCCTTCTCCCAAACTTAAATTTTTAATTAATTTAAAAAAGTACAATTCATATTAAGCATGAAGAAAGAGAAATATAAAAGTTTTAAACAAGAGAACAATACAGGTACAAGTAATAAAAGCAGGTGTTGAGCACTAATAAATCTAAAATTAACATGTATAACAATAAAAGCTCAAGTAAAAGACTACTCTAGCACACCAATAACATAAACTAGAGCAAAAAGTAAACAGTAGAGCAAAAAGGTGCAACATAACAGTTCAATACAAATGTACTCCCTAAGTACTAAATAAAGTACAAACACAACATTCCAACAAAAGTAAAACAAAAAACTAACAACAAAAAATCCAAATATAAGACTAAAATAATAGAAAAACAATAATCTATTCATCTTCCTCGTCGTCATCATCATCATCACCAAAATCCACATCCTCATTCATCTCTCCACTCTAGCATGGTGTAAAACTAGGGAAAGTAGGAATTTCTATTGAATGATCGTTGATCCCCTTTTCTTTTTATATACTTCTACTTCTAACTCCACCACTAAGATCTAGATATAAGTTTCCTAACAACAGAAGCCAAAAACTTGATCCTTATCTGATACGATACTATTATAATATATGTGCGGTTAGATTTCTTATTCTCTTTATTTATATTTCTTTCTTTGCAATAGTGTCAAAAACTTGGTACGCAATTCATTTATATTTAAATAGTGGGATACTACGCAAGTATACGAATCGTTATCAAGTAATATAAAACTTTTTATTAAGGCTCAAAATAGCAAACCCACAGTGAGAACTACAAACTCTTTAGAAGAAATTAGATAACAAACTCTACTTTGAAAAAAAGTCTTACTAAAACTATAGACACTTGTCGGCACTATTTTTGGTGTGGGGTTTGCCCGTAAGAAGCTGTCGGTCATCAGAATTAAAATCACGTTGCCCGCTTCGGAAGGACGTTTTAAAAATTTTTTAGTTTTGAAAAAGATGAAGTCAAACTGACCCCATAATTTTCATTGTTTAGATGAAAGAGCGCTTTACCTTAAATCTTGTATCTATCCCGAAAGATGAACACAAGAGTTGAGGGTAAGGCTTGATCAAATAAACTAAAGAAAGTTATGACATCCATTTGTTCTGCAAAACCAATGTATTGGCCGACAAGTTCCCCTATTTAATATAAGGAATTAAATAGGGTTTATATTATGCTGGGTTCGGGAAAAGCTTCCTATAAGGGCAAGCCCCTATAGTTAATTACATC
>NEWO01000839.1:193276-204142 GCA_003013225.1 Phalaenopsis aphrodite
TGAACTTTCTTTTATATATGAAATTTGTGTTTTGTTATATCTTTTTCATGAAGTCTGAGTTGTTTCCTTTATCTTTCTCCTTACTCTAAGAAATGGTGAAATGAAGAGATAATGTGGATGTGTCAATGATAAAATTTAAAATAAATTGTGATGGTTTCTTAACTCCGCTGTTAATTTACTTTTCGATCTGGCCAATTGAATTATTAAAATATGTTGTGAAACATATGGTACGAGAAATTGAGTATGAGTTCTACAACAGAGTGAGAATCACATTTAAGTCCATGAAGGAGTATTTTGTTCATGGAATTAAGTGCAGATAAATAGGAAAATATACTTTGTTGGGTGTAGAATTGGAGATTTCTAGGGTGACAGACTAAAAATTCCCAATTTGAACTTTGTGTTTAAAAATTAAAGCGAGAGAGCCTTCGGGGGAAAGCCTTTGGGGGAAGGGAAGTGGGAGCTCTAAAGTGGGAGCCAGTATCCTCCTAGCCTAGCCACAAATTTAGAGACTAAACCTAAGATTAGCCAATGATTTTCTGTAACAATGAATCAAGGTAGAGAATTAAAATTACTGCTATTTGACACAATACAAATTCAAAACATTTATCTCATCTCATTTCACCAAAAACTCATTGTAGTAGAAATATGTTCTTTCATATTAAAAAATTTCATCACATAAACATAGTTTAGTAGTTATTAATTTTAAACCCTATTTTTAAATTCTGCTAGTAGTTAATAATTTAGCTTGATAATATCTTAAATATTCAAAATTAGTGACATTAATTTAGTTTGATTTCTCAAAATTTCCTAGTTAATTTAGCATTTCAAATTTAAACCTTCCTCGTGGGATTGATATTTGGGACTTAAAAGAAAGTCTTACATTACTTGATAATGATACATATACTTACATAGAATACCAACATTAAGTGTTGAACATTATTATTAATAAAATACAACTTCAAGTTTTTGGCACCATTGTAAAGCAGAGTCAACTTTATATATTTTACACAACTATATTTCAGCAAATCCACATCAAGTTTTTGGCGCCATTGCCAGGGAAGGTAACGGTAAATTAAATAGATTTGGTAAATTAGTAAATTCAGAGATAAAAATATACAAAATACAAAATATCAAAAAAAATTATAAATTCAAAAATCCAAAAATATATATAACTATATATTTAAGAGTATTTTAAGGAAATTTTTCTTTACTTATTATATCTGTTTATGCGAAATATTAGGTCTGAAGATTTAGTACCTTACAATTCAGAATTAGAACATACTATTAGAAAAATTCAAAAACAAAAAAAGAAATTAAAATTTTGAATAAAATGATAAATAATTTAGATAATCAAAAAAATGAAAATCGACAAAGACCTTTAAAAGATTATGCTAATCCAACAGCAGATGAACTTTACTTAACTATTCAAAATCTTGATGTTGCTGCTAATTCATTTGAGCTTAAACCTGTTATTATCCAAATGGTACAACATAATTAGTTTGGAGAAACACCTACTGAAGATCCTTACATCTTGCTAGTTTTCTTGAGATTTGTGCTACTTTTAAATATGACGAAGTGTCTAAAGATGTTGTTAGGCTTAAACTTTTCCCTTTTTCATTTAGGGATAAAGCCAAAGCTTGGTTAAACTCATTAGCCCTTGGATCTATCAGAACTTGGGGAGAACTATCAAAAAAATTCTTGGCGTAATTTTTCCACCCTCGAAAATCGCTAAGCTTAGAAATGATATTATATCTTTTTGTCAGTTTGAAGGGGAATCAATATATATAGACAGTGAAAGACTTAAGGATATCGTTAAAAAATGTCCACACCATGTTTTACCGGAGTGTTTAATAATTCAAACTTCTTACAATGGATTAGTATGATCACTTAGATCTATTATGGATGTTGTTGAAGCGTGATCTTTAATGTTAAAACCTTTTGATGAAGTATACTCTTTAATAGAAGAAATGACTTTTAATAATTTTCAATGGTCCTTTAAACGGGTAAATCCTAAAAGAGTAGCTAGTATTCATGAATCTGATGCAATGTCTGTTTCAGCATTTCAAATTGCTACTATATCAAAAAGATTGATCAAATTGAAGTAAAATATTCTCAAATACCACTAGTATTAGAGGAAATCTCACTAGGGTAGATAATTGATACTCAATCATCTTATGAAACTTGGAATGCTATTAATAATTGAAATAATAATCCTTATTCTAACTATTACAACCCTTGATGAAAACATCACCCTAATTTTAGTTGGAGTAATTATAACAATTCAATGAACCCCTCAGAAAATTTAAATAATCAAGGAAATCCTAATTATCGGCCTTATTATCCTCCTAGATTTAACTCTAATCCTAACCCACAAGTTAAGGAAAAGAAGTTAACGATGGAAGAGGTGATGCTGAATATGAGAAATCAAATACAAAATCAAGGAGCTGCTATTAGAAATATTGAAAATCAATAAGGATAAATTGCTACTGCACTTAGTAACAGACCTTCAAGAAATCTTCCGAGTACGGTGAAAGTTAATCCCAAAGATCAAAATAAGGAACAAATTAAAGTAATTCAATTATGAAGAGGAAAAGAAATTGAATAAGACTCCAAAGAGTAACTGAACTTGATGAGGAGAAGGAAAAGATGGAAAGTGACCATAATGAAAATGAACAAACACAAGTTCCTTTAAAAAACCATTACCTTCCTTTCCTCAATGACTAAAACAAAAGAATAAAGATAAAACAATTTACAAAATTTTTGTAAATCCTTAAAAAGTTAACGGAAAACATTCCTTTCATTGAGGCTTTGGAACAAATGCCAAGTAATGTGAAATTTTTTAAAGATATACTAAACAAGAAAAGGAAGTTCGCATATAGTAAGACGGTTGCACTTAGTGAATAATGTAGCGCTATTATTTAGAAAAAGATTTTTGAAAAATTAAAAGATCCTGGTAGTTTTACTATACCTTGTGCAATTGGTGAAAAGTTTTATGAAAAAGCCTTAAGTGATTTAGGAGCAAGTATCAATCTTGTTCCTCTATCAATATTTAATCATCAATTTTCTAGTTAATTTATCATTTCCAATTCACTGTGTTCCAAAGAAAGAAGGAGTGACCGTTGAAGTAAATGAGAAAAATGAATTAATTCCATAAAGATAAGTTACATGTTGGCAAATTTATATAGACTATAGAAAATTAAACTTGGTCACCAGGAAAGATCACTTTCCTTTACCCTTTATAGATCAAATGTTAAATAGATTGGCTGGAAATAAATATTAATATTTTTTAGATGGATATACCGGTTATCATCAAATTTTAATTCCTCCTGAGGATCAAGACAAAACAACATTTACAAGCCCTTATGGAACATTTGCTTTTTGTAGAATGTCTTTTGGACAATGCAATGCACCTGTAACATTTCAAATATGTATGATGTCAATATTTAGTAATTTGATTGAGCAAGGAATGAAAGTATTTATGGATGATTTATCTGTGTTCAGGACTTCATTTGAATTATGTTTAAATAGTTCAGAAAAAGTTTTGGAATTATGTGAAAAAATCAACCTAGTACTAAATTGGAAAAAATGTCAATTTATGGTTGCAAGAGGAATTGTACTTGGACATAAAATTTCTTAAAATGGCATGGAAGTAGATCCTGCAAAATTTCAAGTTATTGAAAAATTACCACCACTGACTACGTTCAAATGGTTAAGAAGGTTTCTAGGACATGCTGGTTTCTACAGGCGTTATATAAATAATTTTTCAAAAATAACAAAGCCATTATGCTAACTTTTAGAAACATATACCAAATTTGAATTTAATAAGGAATGCATAAAAACATTTGAATTATTGAAAGAGAAGTTAATCACTGCATCTATAATAGTCCCACTTGATTGGGAAAAACCATTTGAAATAATTTGCAATGCTAGTGATTATGCTATAGGAGCTGTTTTAGAACAAAGACACAATAAAGTTTTTAAAGTAATATATTATGCTATTAAAACTCTGAATGATGCTCAAATTAACTACACTACTACTGAAAGAAAGTTATTAGCTATTGTCTATGCCTTTGATAAATTTAGACCATAATTAATTGAAACTAAATGTATAGTGCATACAATTCTTTCTGCTATTAAATACTTAATGGAAAAGAAGGATGTTAAACCAATGTTAATTATATGGATACTTCTATTGCATGAGTTTAATTTTTCTGTAGTTTATAAAAATAAAAATGATAATTAAATAACTGATATTTTGTCTAGACTAGAAAAAGAAATTTTAACTAATTTTGCAAATAAAATTTTAGAAAATTTCCCTGATGAACAATCATATAGTATTGATGAAAAAGATACACCGTGGTATGCCGATATAGTAAATTATATTGTAAGTGATATTATACCACCAGATATTAAGAATCAATAATTAAGGAAATTTGTATATGATTCAAAATTCTATTTTTTAGATGACTCATATTTATATAAACAATGTAAAGATCTAATTATGAGAAGTTGTGTGCCTTATGAAGAAACTCAACAAATAATTGAAAGATGTCATGATTCTGAATTTGGAGGGCATTTTGGAACAAACAGAACTGCTTATAAAATTTTACAAGCTGGATTTTATTGGCCTACTCTTTTTAGAGATGTTAATGAATTTATTAAAACATGCGATCGATGTCAGTGAGTAGGAAATATTTCTAGAAGAAACAAAATTCCTCTAAATTATACATTGGAAGTTGAAATTTTTGATATGTGGGGGTTAGATTTTATGGGACCATTTATGCCTTCATTTGGAAACTTATATATATTACTTGTTGTTGATTATATGTCCAAATAGATTGAAGCTATTGTTGTACCTAAATGTGATGCTCGGAGTGTTTCTAATTTTTTAAATAAAAATATTTTTACAATATATGGAATGTCGAGAGTAATTATTACAGATGGAGGATTCCATTTTAGAAATAAGAGAATCGAGAAATTGATAAAAAAAATGATATTATGCATAGATTTTCTACTGCTTATCATCCTTAAACTAGCAGTCTAGCAGAAATATTGAATCGTGAAATAAAACAAATTTTAGAAAAAGCTGTAAATCCTTCTAATTTGGATTGATCTGCTAGATTAGATACTGCATTATGGGCATACATAACTGCTTATAAGACTCCTATAGTAATGTCCCCATACAGACTTTTTTTTGGAAAAACATGCCACTTACCGGTATAATTGGAGCATAAAGCATTTTAGGCTATTAAGGAATTTAATTTTAATCTAAAAGATGCTGGCGAGAAAAGATTATTGCAACTCAATGAACTTGAGGAGATAAAAAATGAAGCATATGATAATGCAAAAATCTATAAAGAGAAAATGAAAATATGGCATGATCGGACGATTATTAATAAGAAGTTTGAACCTGAACAAAAAGTTTTATTATATAATACAAGATTGAGATTATTTTTAGGAAAACTGAAATCCATATGGTTAGGACCATTTAAATTGATTAAAGTCTATCATTATAGAATTGTTGTTATTAAGGATCCTAAAAATTGAAACATATTTAAAGTTAATGGGCATCAATTGAAACATTATTATGAAAGACAGATACTACAATTTAAAGAAGTTTTAATGTTAAGTCAACCCAACTAAACAAATGGTATGTCGGGCTGACGACGTTAAACCAAGCGCTTTGTGGGAGGAAACCCATATATAAATCTATATATTTATATATTACTATTTTGTTAATAAGTGTGTTTATGTATCAGGAAATAATAGTATTTTTAAGTCCTACACAATTATGTATATCATAAATTAATACAAATATTGGTATTGGAGGAAAATTTTGAATCAATTGAACAAAAAAATTTCAGACGTGAATTTGCCCTCTGGCATTGACGACACCATAATGGGCGCCGACAGTGCCTTCCTAAAGGACCATGGCACCGATAGTGCCATCGGGATCGCCGACGGCGTCTTGAGCATTTTACACATGTTAAACGGTTTTGGCGGCATTGGCGGGATTTTACTTTACAATAACCACTTAGAGGTATTTTTAAAGTACTAAAAACTGACTTGAACATCCAGAAACTTTCTAATTTCAAATTCCATGGCTTCCAATTCTAGAAATACTTTAAGGTAGGAGTTTTTAGTAGAAGAAAATTTATCAGTTTTGACGTGCAAAGATTATACGACAAAGTCATCACGAAAAAAGACTTATCAAGGAGAGAGGCTTTGTCAATTATAGAGTGAGTAATCCAAGTTCACAGATCGATAAAATCATTGTAAAAAGGTATTGGGAAGTTCTGTGCTACACTACCGCTGCAGCTGTAGTACCCGTAGTAAAGGAGTTTTATGCTAACTTACATGGAATTACCCAAGGAGTTGTCTTCGTTCGCGGTAAGGCTGTACCATTTACTCCAGCTCAAACTAATGATTTGTATATGATAGAAAACATTCCAATCTATCATTATACAAATTTTATTCCAATGAAAGATATGATGCAAGAAGTATATAATTTTCTGACGGATGAACATGATAATTGGGAAATCAAAGATGAGCGATACGTTAGTTTCTCTACTTCGCTGCTTAATCCAATTTCAAAATAATGACATTTCTTCATATCTGCAAAATTGCTCCCTACAATGAAGGTTAGTAGAGTTATAAGAGAAAGTGTCATTTGAAACTATTGCATTCAAATGGAAAAACCCATTGATGTAGGCTTAATTATTTTCAAATTTGTTATGAGTATTATTATGAATTGGCCAATATATGGAATTAGACATCCTTTTACAATTTTCTTACTTTGCAGTCAATCTCAAGTTCCATATGAAAGTTGGGAAAACGTTTTACTACCTTGGGAGTCCATGATTCCTATTGATGGAAATTATATAAGGAATGGAAATGAAGCATTAGTTTTTATTTTGGATCATTCATCACATGCTTCAACACCATTGATGCCACCAATAATTGGAAATTCAATAACTTTAGAAAAGAGAATGAAGAAAATAGAAAGAGAACTACATAGTATTACGA
Source organism: Phalaenopsis aphrodite (assembly GCA_003013225.1). NCBI lineage: Eukaryota > Viridiplantae > Streptophyta > Magnoliopsida > Asparagales > Orchidaceae > Phalaenopsis > Phalaenopsis aphrodite. The sequence goes on from NEWO01000839.1 coordinate 200,303, forward strand.
ATGCAATAAGGAATCTTAAATACATTTTTGATCACCTAGATTGGAGAATGAAGGAGAACTTAGATCATACTAGGACAATTAAAGCATAATTGGTGCAGATGTTTAAGAAAAATGGATGGATCAATGAAAATTTGACTGATAAATTCCTGTGCCAACCCTTCTACAATTTGTATGTTCATTATGAGTCTATGGGAGATATTAGAGGAGAAGAAAAGACTGAAGAAGAGGTAGATTAATTGAAGAAGTTGGACTCTCTACTATTAAAATACTTATGTTTTTAATGTAATTGTGTGGATTTGATTTACTTTACTTTGCTTTATAACTTTAATTATGTGTATAGTTTTGTATCACCTTTCTAGTGTTGTAGCTTGATTTTAATGTTGAATTATAATTTAGTTTGCCTTAAGGATGTGGAAGTGGGATTAGAGAAATGTATTTGTAAAAAGTGTATTTTCATATATAGAAGTTAGTTTGGTATTATTTATGAAAATGTTTGTTTGTGAATTGTTTTTAGATGAAAATAAATGTTCAAAAAGACTAAATAAACTATGGAGTAAATTGAGAGAAAATTGAAAATTGAAAAAATCACAATAAGAGATTTTTGGCCACTGGCGCCGACGGTGCCTGCATGGGCGCCGATAGTGCCCTCGACCCGAACTGACCCAAACACCCTTAAAATTTGCGATTTGCACAGAGAAACGCCATTTTTACCCCTTGCGTCACCTTAAAACTTCAGTTTTTGCACATAGGGCTTGCTTTTGCTTCGATTTGAAGCAATTCTAAGGCAAACAAAGTTTGGATTTCATCTTCTCTAGGAAAGAGCTACACTTTGAACTCAAAACTTTTGATTTTCACCAAGGATTTATCTTACATTGACAAAATCCAAAATTTTGAGATTTCTTGGAAGATTTTGAGAAAATCCTTTGGTGAAGAACTCTTTCTTAGTAGATTTAAGTTTAAAATGTTTCACATTGTGATTTTCAGAATTTTTAGAAATTTATTTGGATTTTATCAAATTTTCGTAGATTTACCATGACACTTAGAATGAACAAAGGAAAGAGAAAGGTAGATTTTGATGATCAAAAGTTTGTCAACTATATTACCAACATTTGCTTCAATAGTTTGTGTACAACTAAAAAAGTGATTCCGAATTGAGGATTTAAAATTCGGGAGGAGAAGTCGAGAGATTAATCAATGCTCGGCAGTGGGAGAATTTCTGCTACTTTACTGCTGAGGCGATTAATGGTGTAGTGATGGAGTTCTACGCCAATTTTAAGGAGACTTATGAAGACTATGTGTTTATTCGTGCTAAAATGGTGAAGTTTACTCCAAGAAAGATTCATGAATTTTATCAGTTGGAAGAAGTGTATAGCTGTCAGTACAAATCGTTTTCTACTACGAATGAGACCTTGGATGAGATTATTTCTTTTCTTACTGATGGAAGAGGAACCTGGAAAGTAAAGTATGATGTTAAGGTAAATTTTGCTCTTTTTATGTTAAATGTAGTATCTGATGCCTGACACTATTTTATTTCTGGAAGAATGATACCAACAAACCATCATAGTGAGGTTACAAAGGATAAAGCCATCTTAAACTTTTGTATCCAGAAGATGAAAATGTTAGATGTAGGTTTTATTATTTATAGGAACACTCGATCTATTGCTTTTGGAGATACTACTGGAGGTTTAGCACAATCTACCCTGATCTTCACACTATGTGAACAAGGAGGAGTTGATTATAGACCACATGAGGATAGGATTAAACCTCTAAAACCTATTGGGCCTGCCAATATAAAGACTTATGAATCTCATGTTGGATGGAGATTTGGAAGTAGGACCAGTGATATTCCTTCTACATCAGGCACTTCAAGTACCCCTAATATCTAGAACTTATGGAGCAAATGATGATTCAACAGAGAGATATTTTGAGAATGGATCATAAAATGGAAAATATGGAGGGCACAAATGCTCACTTTGATGATTTGATATTGCATAAGTTCAAATATGATGTTGCTTATGATGATGCAATGGTCAGATTCATGAGGGGTGACCACTTAGTTCAGTTTCCTACTCGCCTTATTTTTTCTCTATATCAACAACAAATTTTGGATGTGAAAGAAGAAGAAGAAGAAAACGATGATTGGTGATGCTTTAGTTAGATTTTTTTGTTTAGTTTATGTTTAGTTGTATTTTATTGTTGAGACTATTTATTTGTGGACTGTGATACTTATTTTTGTTGTATGTTGTGTTGTGAACTTTAGATTTGTGAAGCTGCTAGAAGTTATTAGTTTTTAGTACTTTGTTGGATGTATTTGTACTTAACTATTTCTCAGCAAATTTTTATATGTATTTTGTGTTATTTAATGTTTTAAGTCTTGTAGCTTTTCATATTAGCACATGCAATATTTCAGAGTTAAGTTTCAAATCAGAACCTTCAATAGATATGTTTTTTCTTTATGTATTAAATGTTTTCTTTAACCCTTAATTTTTCAGTTCTTCATTTAAAATCTTTTTAAAATTTAAGTTTGCGGGGAAGAAAAATTCTTTTTTAAAGAAAAGAAACTTAATTTTATTTGTCCTCCATTAGTTATATTTTCAAAATATTTTAAAATTTTAACATGACTTTTGGTATTAGAGGGTAACTTTAGATAACTATATCTATGTTTCTAAATATATAGTAAACTTAAGTAAAACTTTTAAATAATAATTGTTAATTTTAGAAACTAAGATATTTGGTATGATAGAATAAGAATATGTTTTTCTATTTTAAGTAAAGGAATTGTATTTTTGAAGTATTAAAAATCTTAGAGATTCATGTAAGAAGAAAAGATTCAAACTTTATGAAAAATCATTAAAGCTAATATAAATTTATAAGTAAAGGAATGTGAAAAGTTATTAACATTAAGAAAAGGATAGTGAAGTTCAAAACCATTAAAGGCTATTCAGATATAGTAATCCTTACATAAAAAAGAAAGAAAAATAAAGAAGAAAGAAAAGAAAGAAAAGAAGAAGGATTAAAAATTATCTTGAAAAGAAAAAGAAAAGAAAAGAAGAAAGATGTGAGGAGAAGCTTGAGGAGATGCCTAATTAAAAATTGGCTTCACTTGAATAAACTTAAAGAAGAAGGCTTGACTACGTTTTCTAAACTTATATTTAAGTATTAGCATATTTACTAGTAAAGTATCATGAAGTTCATTTTCATATAAATATTCTAAGTGGCTTTAATATGAATAATTTGTAATTTTCCTTGAAAAGAGTAGAGAATATAAAATCATATACATGACTGCTAAATATTCTTATACCTTTATTGATAACTAGAGTTATTTTGAATTTTTCTTAAGTGATGCTATTATATTTAATGAACTAAGATATGAAAATCTAGAAGTTAAAATCTGTACCATAAGTCATATTTTTTATGTAGTAAAAGACTTACTTGAGGATAAGTAACATTTAAGTTTGGGGGATTTTGATACACAAAAAATAGATGCATTTTTAGATCCATATTTTATACTCATTTTTTGTGATATTACACTTTAATGAAAGATATTTTTTAATATTTTATTGCAGGTTGTTGATTTTTAAGACTTGGAGCAAAAAGGATGAAATTTGGAATGAAAATGGAGAAGTTAAAAAATTGGTCAACACCGACAGCGCCGCTTAAGAGAGAAGAAGAAATTAATTAGATGGCCTCTGATGCCAGAATGGGCGCCGACAGTGCCAGCGTCGGTGCATACCTTGTTTCTAGAAGATTTGACAAATTTGGATGCTTTTTGATGAGTTTTTGGATGCACCTACTGGAGAACTGACCTAGGTTCTATTTAGGGATGATATTTGATCAGAA
>NEWO01000840.1:8854-38186 GCA_003013225.1 Phalaenopsis aphrodite
AGATGATTTAATACAGTACCACAAGCAATACACTTATCCCGAAGAATAAATATATCACTTATAATAGGGATTCAATCATCTAGACTAAACAATTTCTTGAAAATCATTAAGATTAATTAGTTAGAATAGTTACATGTAATAATTAAAATAAGTCTTAACACCTAAAATTTTTCTTTAATTTCCTCAACTTTAGGTTTCTTGTCAAAAATTTCTATTATTTTTAAGAATCAATCATTAATTTTTTTTTAAAATGAACTAAAGTAATTAGGAAGTACATTAAATACATAATTTCAATCAATTAACATTAATAAGATAAAAAAGTTATTATTTTACCTTTTTAACCCCCAGCTTTTCTAAGTCATTTGAATCAAACATATGACTTTGGTCTAGAATTTCACGTGTGTAAGAAGCTCTTGCGACCTCTTCAGCCTCTCCAAGCTCTCGGCTGTGTTGCCTGGTTACTCGCCCTGGTGCTTCTTATCCCTTCTTTTGAGTAAGCAACATAAAGTGAGTAACAATGAGTTCAATGAAACAATCAATGCTAAAATAAGATTTTATTCGCGGAAAAGAAACGTGCATGTTCATATATCCATACAAGACATAACATGCTAGAATCGTATACCACATGTAAAATAAAAGCAAATGGCTTAAAAAAATCATGATTGCTGTATAAAATATATGTCATTCATTTATGTGTAATCATCAATATGTAATAAGCATGGTCATAAGAATCATAAATCTATTCATATCAATGTCATTTGTCATCAACTATTTTTTTGTCTTGCCATATCATGGGTCGTCACTCCGCCTCAAATGTCATATGAACTATTAATAAAAATTGGCCCACAACATAGTAAGTTTTAATAGTCTTCCTAATACTAATGGTTTCCTACATTCTGTCACCGTCTGATCACAACGATTCCCAGAATTTTGTCACTGCCTGAATACGAAAAGTTGGAAATACCACATCCCTGTATAGTTTACTTACAAACACTCATGTAGTAGTCTACACATAATATCACTTGTGATATTTCTTAAAGCATAATATCAATATCAATTATTCAAAGACATTTCATATATTACAGATATGAATACCAAGAGTCGGGAATACCACATCCCTATATAGTGTATTTACAAACACTAATGTAATGGTCTACACATAATATCACTCGTGATATTTCTTAAAGCATAATATTGATAGCAATCATTCGAAGACATTTCATATATCACAAACATGAATCATAGCAAATGTATACTTACTGAAGATTAATTTCGTAAGCATAGTCATATGTATCATAGCATAATCATAACACAATAACTTCAAATGTATCGTAAGAAGAAATCAGCTTGTATTCATAAATTCAATGCAAATATTTATCCACAATATGCATGAGATTCTAATTGCATTTGTGTCAAATAAGAAATTATATGAAAACCTATAGAATAATATTTTTATTAAGTTAGCACTAAATTGCTTCACCTGACTTGATGGAGCAGACCTATAACGAGTTCCCATATGCTCGTTTTGTGATTTGACCAGAAACATAATTTATTTGTCAAAACATACCTCAAATGGGCTTCTCGGCATAAATTCGCCCTTCCGATACCGCCTATTTTTCTCTCTTATTTATATCACATCGATCTTCCATTTCCCTCACTGAAATCGTGCTAGTAGCCCTTATGGAAGGTTCAAAACACAATTCAATGCTTCAAACACAATTCAATGCTTCCAACACAAGTTCAACACTACCGAAAATTAAAAATTGCACAAATATGTGGCAAACATTAAAATGAGAACAAGAGAGGAATTAAATGTTTAGAATACTGTGAAAGAAGGTTTCATTCCTTTCAATATCGTTCCTGAAGCTTGAATTCACAGCTAGCGGCTCCCTGTCGTGCGCGTGGCTGCTCCGTTCGCGATTGTGCTACAGTGCATGGGTCGCAGACCCTTCACCCGAGCTAATGAAGTGAGGGAGAGGGCATGGAAATCCTAGCAATATATCGTGATCCAACCTTAATTCTCCGCCATTAGATCTCATCCCACAATTGCATGCGCATGAAAGTGCAGGCATCGGCTAACTATAGTGGAGAGATGGGAGTTTAACGATTTAATTAAGGTTTAAAGTAAGTTAATAAATTTATAACTTCCGAATCTTATATCTCCCAATCCATTCATATTTAATATATAGTGCTTTATATAGAATTCAATCGTTTGACATGTAAATTTTATAAAAATAATTTGGTTGAATTCAGAGTGATGCGAAATTTGGGGTAGTGTCAAAATTTGCCAAACTTTAACTAGTACTTAAATTTTGGGCGTTGTAGTAAGAAGCACTTGATCCCCATCCATGGTTTTCACTGATTTTCTGGCAGATTTATTTATGACTACTCTAATCTACTTGATATTTTTATGTGTTGTTGGTTGGCTTCCACAATGGTTCGATACTTCAACTTCTTGGGTTATGCAAACTCGGGCACCATAGCTTTCATCTCTCTCATTTTATTCCATATTTTCATCTCTTATTATTTTCTAGTTTCGTTTCACTTTTGTATTTCACACTTTTTTGTTAAAGAGCTAAGCTTTGATGTATTTTTTTTTTATGGATGGATTGGCATCTTGAAGTTAGAAACTATATTTTGAAATGTGATAAGAGTTTGTTAATTTCATTTTTTCTGTTTGATATGCTTAACAATCAATGTTCCAAACACTATTAAAAGTCCCTCAAAAGTGATGATTTTATTTTCAGACTCAGAATAAGTGAAAATGAAATCTTCATTTTCTGAAATATGATTTTCATTTACAACAGGCAACCAAATGAGTCCTGAGTCCTGAACTCCTTGGCATTTTTGTAGAACCTCAATTTTTTTGAACGAAAGTTCACATGCCTTAATAAAAATGTTGACGGCTAATTTATTAGTAACAAATTCTCTCTGTGCAGTATAACCTGGTACATATTGCAGCAGGGGATATATTGCGGGCGGAAATCGCAGCGGGTACTTTAAGCGGGAAATCAGCTAAAGAATATATGGAGAAGGGAATGCTGGTCCCTGATGACATTGTGGTTGTGGTATGGATAGCATCTTCTTTTGCATTCATCTTCTGAAACTTTTTTTTTGCCTTCGTGGGTATTTATCAGAAATGCTGTGATGCTTCCAGATGGTTAAGGAACGCTTGCTACAGCCAGATGTCCGGGAAAATGGCTGGCTATTGGATGGTTACCCAAGGAGCTTGTCTCAGGCAAAAGCGCTGGAAGATCTAGGCATCCGGCCTGATCTTTTCATTCTTCTTGAGGTAAGCAAGCTTTTTTGGGGGAAGTATCATTTTTGTTACAAATTATACTTATATTTGATACACATGTTGCTGCCCTTGTATTTGATCTTGTAACACCCAAACTTTGAGAGACGAGGTACAAGTTTGGCAATTTTAAAATGTACCCCAATTTTCGCATCCCCAAAAATCAATAAAATCAATTTTATAAAGTTCTACGCAATAAATTGATGAATTTGATGTATAACGCTATATATTAATTTTTAATATATTGGGAGATATTAAATTTTAAATTTATAATTTTAAAACTTAATTTATCTTAATTAATCCTACTTTTCTTTTTCATCTCGCATGATCGGTGTAGCCACCGTCATTTTGTGCGATTCTGTGCCATGAGATGGGTTGAATGGTTGAGATCCTTTGGGGAATTGTGTTCAAAGCCACAAACTCTTTCCCCTCCTCTGTAATCGCCCTCTGCATGTTGTCAAACAATTTCATTTACAATATGCAATTTCTGCATTGATTGTTAAATGCCACAAACACTCTCATTCTACAAGTCAAGACGAGTACTTATGAGAACTTTGTCTGACCGAATTATTCGTCTTTGTCGCGCCTCAGTTGATCTTTAAAAGATGGACAGTTAGGGTGTGACATAAAATGATATCAACGCACGGTTATGGGATGAAAAGAATGTTGGGAGCGTGTTGAATTTAGAAGTATGAATGATATTAATTATAATTTTATTTATACAGTGCTATAGGTTGATTGATCTGAGGTGGGTAATCCATACAACTTAAGTTATCATAAATGGACGATATAATTATTATGTGATGAATTGTATTTGAATGATAAATTGTGTCAATACAGATGAATATGCCATAAAGAGAATCAAAAAGTACTGAGGGCCAGTTTCTTGGCCCAGTCTCATAGGATAGTTGCAAAATAAGACGCACGAATTGAAAATATTTTGAACAAATTTGATAATATGAATAGAGCAAATGAGGAAATTGACAAAATGACTATTATTAAAAGATCTTCCACTGATATAAAGACCCAAATATGAACTTGGGGCAGATAATGATAGCACTCGAAGATTTTTCAGACATTCAAACCACCTACATGAAAGGGTGCTAGCGACCCTACACATGCTGAAGATTGGTTATTGAAGATCGGAAAGATTTTAGACGGTAAGATTTGTCCGAAAAGCAAGAGTGGTGTTAGCCACTTTTATGCTAAAAGGTGAGGTAAAGAGGTGGTGGCAAGCATAACATAGAGAAAAACTCTACTGACACCTATTCCATAGATTCAATGGCATGAATTTGTTAAAATTTTTAAGGATTGGTTTATTCGACCTTCAGCAATATTAGCACTGAAAAATAAAATTTTCAATCTGGCTGAGAGGTCCGGCTCATTTATGCAATATGAGATAGAATTTACTTCTCTTTCCAGAGATGCGCCTTATTATGTTAGTACACAGGAAGAAAAATGCCACTGATTTTTGCTTAGCCTCAGAGATCAATTAAGGTTGCCTTTAGCGTTGTTCGAAATAAGAGATTTCTAAGTGCTCGTTGAAAAAAGCAGATAAATTGAAAATGAACTGAATTTTTTCGGTCAGCGATGACAACCTTAGGCAAGCAATAGAAATGATTTTGGCAAATGAGAATACTTCCAAAGTAAACAAAATTAAATTAAAAGGTAAGCAGAAATAACCTCATTCAGAAAAGTCAGTTTGTTAAAATTTTATTAAAAGACATTTTGGGCAGTGTTTGATGTGTTCTGAAAAGTGCTACAAATATGAACAACCAGGGCATCTTCAGATGAAATGTCCGTAGAAAAAGAAGAGACAACAGATCAATGAAAAGTCAAAGATAGGGATAACCGGGAAAATTAATGGAAGACAGTCAATCGAGCAAAACTTAGTTTTAGGAAAGCCCTCAATTCAAGCATAAGTTGAAACTTTAGAGTGCATAACCGAGCAACCAATAAAAGTTAGAATTTTTGCAATTACTGCTCAAGAAGCTAAGAAGTAGTTATAGATATACTTTTGATTTAAGATCAGTCTAACACTATTCTATTCTATTTAGGTGCATCACATTCTTTCATTTCTAATGAGTTTTCTGACAGTTTATATATTTGATATTATGCATTTTACTTCTGCGTTGTATGTTGTTTTTCATTTGGGAACTGATTTTTATGAAAACAAAAAATTTGTCATGCATGTTAACATTCATGATAAGAAATTACAAGCAAAGTTGATTATCATACCAATTTAGACTTTTGATGTCATATTGGGAATAGATTGGTAGGTAAAACAATTTGCTATAATTAAATGCTGGAAGGTAAAACTCAATTGGTGTGGTGAAAAGCCATTGTATATCTTATGTTATCAACATACATAATCATTCCTAATTAGTGTAGTGAAAGAAAGTATTTACAAAGTGATGGACTGGAGTTTCTAGCCAAATTAGAAGTGTTGAAGAAAGTTGTGCATGAATTGAAAAACATCTCAGCCATTACAAAATTTTCTTATGTATTTCCTAAAGAATTGTTAGGGCTATCACCAGAACGGAAAGTTTAGTTTGACATTGAAGTATAGCCAGGGACATCTCCAATTTTCCTGTCTCCTTATAGGATGACTTCGAAATAATTGTAAATTTGAAATGTGAATTGCAGGAACTTATAGATAAGGGATCAAGTAATTTATCTTGAAGTGCTCCAGTATTGCTTGTCAAGAAGAAATACAGATCTCTGTGGCTATGCATTAATTATAGAGAGCTAAACAAGTTCATAATAAAAAAATTATTGCCTAGAATTGATGATTTATTTGAACAGTTAGAAGTGCCACTTTAATTTTTTTTGGATTGATATGAGATTAGGATATCATCAGGTAAGAGCCAACGAGGCAGATATAACTACGACAACTTTTGGCAGTAGGTATGCTCATAATATATTCTTAGTATTGCCTTTTGGCTTAACCAATGCTCATGTTTTATTCATGAACCCGATGAACTGAATTTTCAAGCCTTATGTAGATTAATTTGTCATTTTCTTTATTGATGACATTTATATATATTCAAGAATTGATGATGATCATGCCAAGAATCTAAGGATATTATTAGAGCTACTGACGCATAATCAGCTAAATGAAAAATTGTCAAAATGTTAATTTTGGCTAAGAAGTATTGCATTTTTGGGAATATTATCAGTAGCCAAGGAATCTCAATGGATCCTCAAATGGTGAAAGCAATTGTAGAATGGTTGAATTCTAAGAATGTCACAGATACGTAGTTTTTTATAGTTTGGTTGGATATTACATGATATTCATTAAAGAATTTTCAAAGATAGCTATGCTATTATCTAGGCCAACGAGGAAAGACATTCAATTTGAGTGGACTGCTGGATGTGAGCACAATTTTCAAGGGCTAAATTAATTTTTGACTACTGCGCCAGTATTAGCTATTCTATACCATATAGAAGGGTTCCAAATTTATAGCGACGCGTCGTTGCGAGGTTTGCTCCCTCTCACATGAGTCTCTGGACTTCGACACCTCCTTCATATGACAACTATGTATGTACACCTGGGAGAGCTTCATCCCGCAACGTCGATTCACACCGACGCTTCCTCTGCAGCTTGATGCTGACGTCGACAACTCCTCTTCCGCTCTACAGAGACGTCATTGTCAGCCACTGGCGCTCTATTTCGATCAAAGCATGGGGAAGCCCTAGCTTGCGCCTTATGTCTCTCGCATGCACAGTTCAACTCTCCGGGTAAGTCCATCTCACGATCTCACCTATCTCTCCACTCGTCAATTTACTCCTCTTTGTTTAGTTTCCCCATCTCATTTCTCTCCCTCTGCTCAACTCTTCGATTTCTCTCACCTCCTTTCGTTTCCTCTACCTCCCGTAACTGAAACGAAATTGTTACAACATATACGACTGTTGATAAAGATTATGTTATCAAAAACAAGTTATAGTTATGAGTACCTGCTGACTCTGATATTCAAGCTATAAATTTCATTTAGGAACCACTAAAATATATAAGAATTTGAAATTGGTATTCCTATACCCATGTACGAAGAAAGATGTTGCTGAATATGTGTCAAAATATTAGACTTGTCAGATTGTAAAGGCTGAGCATCAAGGCCCAGTGGATTCCTATAATTGCTTTACTAGCTAAATAGAAAGAGATGTAATTACTATGGATTTCTTATAAGATTTCTGAGACCCAACTAGGGTCTAGATAGCATTTTGGTCTTTATTGATAGATTAACAAACTTGGCTCCTTTCTTGTAAAATAGACAGACAGTTCAGTTGAAAGTTGGCCAAGTTATATATATAAAAAATTATTATATTGGATGGAATTCCAGAAGTCATCGTTTCGGACAGAGACGAAAAATTAACGTCCACGTTGTGGAAAGACATTCAACAAGACTTGAGTACACGTTCACATCTTAGCACAACATTTCATCCACAAATCGAAGGACAATCAGAAAAGATAATTCAAGTATTGAAACATTTGTTAAGGCTTTGTCTTTTTGGATTTAGAGGTAGCTGGGAAGATTCTATTTTGATGATCAAGTTCGCCTACAATAATAATTATCAATCTAATATCAAAATGGCTACTTGTGAAACAATGTATGACATGAAATGCTGAACTCCATTAAGTTGAGTTGAAGTGAGTGATTGTCAAACGTTAGGTCCTAAGTTGGTTGATGATGCTACAAAGAATATCAGTTTAATCAGAGATAGATTGAAAACAGCTCAGGATCGACAACAAAAATATTATAACCCAAAGTACAAAACAGTAGAATTTGTAACTTGTGATTTTATATTTTTAAAAGTCAAGCCAATGAAAAGTACAGTCAGATTTGATCAGGAAAGCAAGTTTGAGTCCCAAGTATATCGGTCCTTTTGAAATTGTAGAAAGGATCAATCCTATTGCTTACTGATTAGTGTTACCTATTGATATGTCAGATATTTATGATATGTTTTACATTTCAATGCTTAAAAATTGTGTTTCAACTTCAAAAGAGAGGATTTCAAATGAAGTCATTGAATTATAGAAAAATCTAACTTATATTGAAGAGCCTGAAAATAATTTACAAACTAATGTTAAGAAGCTGAGAAATAGACATATTTCTTTTGTGAAGATAAAGTGGAAGCACATGCTTGAAAATGAAACTATATGAGAAAATGTAGAAATGCAACAAAAATATCATTCTTTATTCAAGTAAATTCAGAAATTTCGAGAAAGAAATCGTTATAATGAGAAGAGAGCTATAACACCCAAAATTTTAAAAAACTAGGTAAAAGTTTAGCAACTTTAAAACATATCCTAAATTTCACATCTCTTGAAATTCAATCAAATCAATTTTATAGAATTTTGCGCATCAAATCGGCCAATTCGACATACAACACTATATATTAATTATGAATATATTGAGAGATATAAATTTAAAATTTATAAGTTTAATTTAACTTAATATTCCTTAATTAATTCTAATTTTCCCTATAATCCCACATGATCACTATAACCATCGCCATTTCACGCGTTTCTTAGCTTGAGATTATTTGAATGGCAGAGAACCTAAGTAATTGCGTTACATGCCGCGTTCATTTTCATCTCCCCCGTATTTACCCTCCCTCGAGAATAGGGGTGTAAACGAGCCGAACACGAGCTAGCCCAGGCTCAGATTGTGTTCAACTCGTTTATATTTCGAGCTCAAAAAGTGTGTTCGTGTTTGACTCATTTGCTTAGTGAGCCGAACACTAGTTGTTCCTGAACCCTAATCACGTAGCCATAAAATGTTAAGGCTTCGGGCAAGATTTAAAAATTATTGTTTATATTAAAACATCATTTGAATCTAATTTAATAATTTTTATTCTATTTTCTTAATTAATACTTTTAATTGATTAGAAATCTTTGTAGCATTGTAGTCATTTAATTTTTTTTAAAATAGTACTCATCAATATATATATATATATATTTATTAAAAAAACCCAAGGGCTAAAATTTATTAAAAACGGAAAAGATACATAAATGTTATATAAAAGAGCTTAAAAGAAATCTCAACTCACACAATACAACACACATAAAATCCAAATAAAGCAAAGATACATAAAGATAAAAAACTAAAAAGCCATCAAAGGGTAAAAAACTGTTAGGGACGTCCCACTTTAGACCTCCCTCTGCCTCTAGTTCTTGGAATTAAGCCCGCTAACAAATTAGTAAGGTGAGTGTCATTACTCGAAGTAACCAAAGTATCATCTATCAGATTCTTGAGCTCAAGTAGGTCTCCATTCTTCTTCTTCCTTCTCGATGTGTAAACCTGTCATTCCTCATTTAATGTTTGACTCATTTGATCAATAGATTATTCCAAAGTTGGTTGGACAGGTGTAGGCTGTTGCACAACATGATCTCCATGATCCTGAGTGACAGTTACAACTTGCTCGACCTGATGAGGTGGTAGTGAAATAATAGAAGTATTGCAACCTCTAATAACGGTGATAGGTTCTAGGGCAAGAAGGGTCTGAAGAATCTCCTCACCCACGATAGGAGTTTCCAGAGATGGCTGAATGGTTGTAATATTACTTGCGAGAATAGTAACGTCTTCGGGGGCATTTTTTTGATGAACAATATTGTCAATAACTTGGAGTTGATCAGGAGGAGATGAAATCATTGTCTCTGGTGGATCACTGTGCTTTTTTGGTATGAGGTGTGGATGTAGATGGTGGCTTTGAGAACTGGAGTGGCCGAACATACGACAGTTTGAACAATACGAAGGAAAAGGCTCAAACGCTACCTTTTGCCAATACCCATGATGCTGTGCGCCCAACCAAATTTTCTCAGAAGTAGATAAAGTGATGTCTCTTTCGACAAGTACTCTGATTTCTGATGGACGAGAAAGATTAAAAGTAGGAATGTCCGAGTGGCTTACCATAAGCTGAGGCAATATCGTACAAAATTTTTTGAGTAAAATAATAAAATTTCAGACCATGGAGGCGAATACAAACCGGAATGATCGGAGGGTCCGTCTGAGGGTCAAAATCCACATACCATTTGAGAATCTTCGTTGCTCTGTTATCAATCCAGATTATCCTTCTAGCAAATAAACTCGTGCAATCCTCTTCATTATTAATTTGTATGAGAATGTGTCTTCCATCTAACAGTTCAATTTTTTACTCAACCAGGTGCATAAGTTCAAATTCCTTACGAATCAACTCCATTTTTGGATGACCATACAAAAATTTCCTGACTAAATTCAGTCGACAAGAGGAGGTAAGTTGAATATCTTCAGCTTCTGTAAAAAGATGACAGATTTCCCATTCTTCCTTTTAGATTTCTTGATACCCTCCCACTCAAACGAATGAGAGAAAGAGCACGATTTAGGTGTACCAGAGGCGGCGTTGACACCTGCAAGAGCAGCAACATACGATCTGTCTGAAGCCATCCCCAATAGATGGAGGTGTGGCGTTAAGAACAGTGAAGAAAGCAATGAAAGCAAAGTCAGAATCCAGAAAGTCTAGGGAGCAGGAGCGGAAACCTCGCAAATTCAGCAGACGCGGGAAGCAACCTGCCCAAATCGCAGCGACGCAGAAGAGGACGACGCCCCTGCGAAACAACGTAGAAGCATATGACGCCCCAACGATCACGTTGAGTAGAGCTGCGACGACGAAAGAGACGCGACATGGAGAGCAAGCGACGCGACAAACAGAGCGACGCAGAGCACCGAATCCAAAGCGGCAGACGACGCGAGAAGCCGACAAGGAAGGTTACGAGAGAAATTGAAGCATATGCGAGGGTTCGCCGTGAGGCGAAACCATAGCAGAGTGGAGACGGCGAGAGTTGATGATATATATATATATATATATATATATATATATATATATATATATATAGAGGTTTGGTTACGTTGTTTGTAGTTCTCGCACGTCGTCTCCTTCCTCGGGTCGCAGATTGACATGACTCACCACGCCGCTCCAGACTGTGGTCGTGGTCATCTTGCCTGGTGGAGATGGCCTCGACGCTCCGTTCCTATGCCGCTGCCCTTGCCGACGATAATCCTAATCCTACTCGTGCCTCTACTTCAGGTCCAGAGCCTGGTTTTGGTATTGGTAAGTTCTGCATTGTTCCATAGTCCTTCCACGAGGCTCTTGAATGTGGTGGTAATTACACAGTCTTTATAAAACTTGGTAAAAAAAATGAGAATATGCTCTTTTTCTCTCTGAGGTTGAAACCATCACTCTTGCGTCTTCCTGGCGTTTTGCTCTAGTAGGAAAATTTCTTTATGGTCACCATAAACTTGAGATGATTTAGAAAGAATTTGATGCTATGAAGCTATCGGGTAGTTGGAATACATGTTTTATGATAGCGTTTTATCCAAAAGAGGAGTCCCCTATCATTCCTGTTTCGATAAAGTTTTTGGGGTTAAAACTACACCTGTTCAACTTTGAAATTCTCAACTCCTTAGCAACTGCTTACGGTAAGCCTCTCAAGATTGATAGTCCTACGCTTGCTGTCACCAGATTCTTTGTGGCTTGTGTGTTAGTTGAGAGAGAAATCACCCAATAAGCTTCGAAGGAGGTATGGATTGGATCCAATCACATTAGATATTGGCAAAATGTTGAAATAGAATCACAACCTCCATATTGCTGTCATCGTATGTTTGGCCACAACTCTACTACTTGTTATCGTTTGCATCTTCACTTAAGGCCGGATATTGCTAAAGTTCAGCAACCTGTTCGAAAACCTATTCATTTTGAATTGGAGGTGGACTTCTTGCCACCTACCATCTCTGCTGATGAGGTGCAACCCGACACTCTTTCCAACACTGTACATACCTTTGCTCATCTGCCCGATGATTTTCCTGATGGGAAAATTTCTAATGATCCTCCTATTCAAACCTTGGTTATCTCAGATAAAAAACACCATATCCAAGCTGTTCTATCCCTGGATGCTCCTGCTCTTGAACACTCTACTCTAGTTGTTGGTTTGGAGCATGGAACTCAGGCGTCATTACAGACTTCACCTGCCCTAGAACCTATTACTGATGTTACTGGTGGTAATTTTGATACTGCTTCTCTATCGCCTTATCAGGTCGAGCAAGTTGTTAATGTTACTCAGGCACATGGGGTTCATGATGTGCAACAACCTACACCTGTCCTGCCATCCACTGATCAGATGAGTCAATCCTAGGATGAGAAATGACAAGTTTACACATCCAAAAGGAAGAAGAATGGAGACCTACTTGAGCTCAGGAATCTGATGGATGATACTTTGGTTACTTCGGGTAATGGTACGCCCCTCACCAATTTGTTAGCCGGCTCCCTTCCGAGAACTTGAGATAGAGACAGGACTAAACCGAGTCGTCCCTAGCTTTTTGCTCGCATTGGTGGTTTTTGTTTTCTTGATCTTAGATGTATCTTCTCTTTTTTTTCTTTGGATTGTGTGTTGTATCGTGTGGGTTGTGTGTCTTCTTTTAGGCCCACTCATACAATTTATCTGTATCTTTCCTATTTAATATATTAGCCCTTTGGAATATATATATATATATATATATAATTTATATAATATATATATTTATATATATATATATATATATATATATATATATATATATATATATATATATATATATATATATATATATATATATNATATATATATATATATATATATATATATATATATATATATATATATATATATATATATATATATATATAATTGATGAGTAGTATTTCGAGCCAAACACGAACAAAAAAAATTTTGTTTGTGTTTGGCTCATTAACTTGGGGAACGAGCCGAACACGAGTTGTTCACGAACAATGAGCCATTTTGACAGTCACTCAAGAAGCACCAGCTCGAGTACTATAGCAGTCGGGCGAGTGATGGGTTTGGGAGTTGCAGGCTATGATCAGTGAATAGGTAACCCTCTTTCACACTAGTTGTGACATTCTTTTCCTTGCACTTTTATTTTGACGTATGTCACAAATTTTTGCACTTTTTCTTTTCTAGTGTCTATAGCGGGGACGAACTTGTGTCGAAAGCCCCAAATTAGGTTTGTGGGCTTTTGTAAGGGCTTTTAGTTTGAAATCAACAGATTAAGAGGGTTAAAGAAATAGGAAGACGAGGGAAGAAGAATAGGCAGAAGGCTGGTTATGCCGAGAAGCTCATTTGAGGTAAGAATTTGTAAATGAGTGAAGTTTTAGGTTACATCACAAAATAAGCCACGGTTCCATGAAATCCTATGATGTCCACAATTTTATGGTTATATAAGGCCGCAACTCGAGGGGAGCATGTGGAAACTCATTATAGGGATGCTCTGTCAAATCAAGTGAAATAATCTTATGCTAACTTAAGAAGAATAAATCTCTGTAGGTCTTCAGGTGATTACATGGTTGACACTGTTGCATTTATAATTTGCTGCATATTGTGGATGAATATTAGAATTGATTGTAAGAATGCAATTAAATTGACCGTTACGATATATGCAATTTTACCATGTTAAGACTTTGATGAATATATTAACAAATCATTTTCTGCGTGTATTTATTTGTTATGATTCATACCTTTGACATATGAAATGTTTGATGAATTCTTGTTATAAGAATTGTGTTTTAAGAAATGTGAGAAGTAATGTTATAAATAGACTATTTGTGTACTTGCAATTACGGATGATAGAGATGTGGGGATTTTTGACTTCTGGTATTTAGGCAGTAAAGAAATATCAGGAATCGTTTGGATCAGAAGAAGGCAAATTGTAAGAAACCATTGGTATCATGAGGGTTATTGATAACTGCTATGTGGGGGGATGACAACTTTTATTATAAGCTAATGTAGCCTTCGGGTTGGGTGACAACCCATTGAGATGACGTGACATGAAAATAATTAAGATTTGTTCAATTACAAGTGTTATTGCCATGATTAGATTGATGATTCTTATGAACATGCTTATGACTAGACATGAATGAATGACATACATGTTTTATGCAACAGTCATGTTTTTCTACACTTTTTTTCTTTTACAGGGCTCTATACGATTCTAACATGTTGTGGCTTGTGTTGATTTATGAACATGCACATTATTTTTTCTCCATCTATAAAATCTTATTTTAACAATGATTATTTTGCTGAGTTCATTGCTCATTATACGTTATCTTTAAGGAAGAGGTAATGAGCACCGGAGCCGGTAGTCAAGTGTGATTTGTACAACTTTTGCATTTTCTAGTTTTGAGAGTTTGTACTTCGATTATATTAGATTATCAATGCTGTAAAGATATATGTTTTGATGATATGATATTCAAACTTTCAAAATGTGAATATGAATGAATTATGAAATGAAATGTACAAAATATGTTTATCGCGATTTAGTTAGACTTGTTAATTACTCACTGGGTTATAGTTAGTTTTGCAAATCATAATGAGGACTTGTGAAAATTTAGTCCGATCGAATTGTCTGCCTCTGTCTCACCTCAATTGACCTTTAAGGGAGGCCGGTTGGGCTATATGACAGATCTGATTATACTGCGGCGAAACAACTGAGATAGTCTAGACTGATTAATTTGAGAGAGAAGAAAGCAAAATGAAGCTATAGGGCTAGAATCCGTTTTATAGTATTATAGAAAATGAGACATTCAAAATATTTATTGAAATTAGTTAACAACTATTTTGGTAAATCAGACTTTATGAAAAACATTCCTCCAATTGTGAATGAATATGAAGTAGTCAAACATTATCAAAAGTAAGCTCGAATACTGTTTCGAGGCTGACGATGATTATGATGATAGTGATGAATGCCTGCGTATTTTATCTCCTAAAGCAAACTAAGCCGAAGCAACTTCTGCTATATAAATTACTTTATTCAGGTCAATGAAAATACCATTGTTAAAAGAGTGGTTGGAAGACGTTTAGATCCCGTTACTGGAAAGACGTACAATTTGGAGTACTCTCCTCCTGAGAATGAAGAAATTGCTGCTAGACTGGTGCAGCGCTTTGATGATACAGAAGAAAAGGTATTTTAGATTTCTTGTTGAGTTTGTCACCGTTGTTTGAAAAATAGTGCTTTTCCTAACTTTGATGCTTTTATGTTAGGCTGTCTGAGTGGTCTTTCTAAGTATTATAGCCATCATTTTTTTTTTCTTTACAGGTAAAATTGCGGTTGAAAACTCATCATCAGAATGTGGAATCTGTACTCGCTTTGTACAACGACATCACTGTAAAGGTGCATGTATGCTTATTCTGGGAATTATATTGTAGACGAGCCACATTTTAGTTGTTCTTATGAATTAACTTTCATGACTACTGTTAGAATCGCTGTGGTTTTTTCTTTTCTAATTGATATAAATGTTTGACATCATAGTTAACTGGATGGATCATTCAATAATGATCCAAAAGCAGAGGATGTGGAGTCTCGAACTTAATTTTTATCTACAGTTAATTTCATTTCTCTTTTGAGTGTCAGTATTCTTTTTCAATTTAAAGATGCATGTTATAAAAGTGGCTATAAGCTTTGTGATACCGGAATTAACTCAAACCACGACCAAATGACACAATTTCATTGCTAGACTCAATCAAAGATAAAATGATGCCTCCACAACATAAAACAACACAAATAGATAAACAACAAATAATGTCGACGACACTACAAAATAAGAAAGAAAACACAAAATCCATAACTACTCTTAGGGGAGAGCAGCACATCCGTAAGGGAAGGACGCGGCGGTGGTGTTGGAAGGTGGCTGATAGACGGTGACTATGGTGTTGGATGACATAGAAGTGATGGCAGCCTGCTGGGAAGAGTTTGGCTGCAAGTGGCGTCGGACTCGACAATGTCCGGAAAAGTTGACGATGGGATGGACAACCGCAGGTAGGGTCAGAGGTGGATGGGTCGACAACAAGAACAGGTGTCGGGTCTGAGCAGCAAGAACAGGTTTCTTGTCTTAGTAGCAATAGAAATTAGCTCGGAAGGGGCTCGCAAAAGCAGGAAATTGCCAAAAAGGAGCTTGCGGCAGCAAGAACTAGCCCAAAAGGGGGCTAGTGACAGCGTGAACACGACCAACAAGCCTGGCGGCTGCTGGAAGGCGGTTGGAATCACAAACAAGAAAAGTGACCCAAATGCTTGTGCGAAGGCTGGAAGATGACGGGAGGGCTGGACGACAATGGAATATCGGAAGGTTGGGCGGTGGGGAGATGACAATGAGCAGGTGGAGGGGAAATTGGAAGGATAAATATTTCAACAGGGTAGAGCTACAGTCGGAGCAACACCCTTACCCTTGGAGAGGGTCCCCACCTTGAACTACTTATAGCCGAAGTACCTCCTCACCATCAGATACAACAATTGGAAGGGAGGAACACCTCAAAGGAAGCAAACTAAAACTTGGAATCATCATAACTTGAACCCTAACAGTATCAACGACATAATTATAATAAGGATTAATAAATAGAATAGGTAAGCATCAGAATAAGAAAGAAATAAAAGGAAGGGCATAGAATAGCCAAGAAGTGAAATAGGAGAATCTTAGAGAAGGAAAGGGAATAGAAGTGAAGCAAAAAAGGAAAGGGGTAGAGTTGGAATGCGATACTGTAGCTGCTGCAGTACTGTGACACAAGCTTCCACGTCAATCTTCCCTAGGTTGAGGAAGCTTTGACTTTATTCGTTGAAGCTTCTGATTTCTTGTAGCACGGAATCAAGTTTGTCACGTTGATGGTAGCATAGATATTACAATCCTCTGGATGGTCGATCATGTAGGTGTTTTCATTCCACAACACGTTTTGGTAGAATAGATATTCGTTTTCTTTTGACACAACATGAGCTGACATTGTAGATAGACGAGTATTCTCACGAATCAAGTATTGAACCATCTCATTAGTAAACTTCTTCCACTCGTGCTCATCAGAATGTAGCCAATAGACCAATTTGTGAGGATAAGTCAATTATGGGATGAAATCTGTGGCAGGCTGCCCCCTCTCACTTGCAACCACTTAGGAGATGCCTCTCATTCACTGATAGGACCTGAATACCATTGAAGTTTTTTCATCCTCATCAAGCTCCTCGGGCCTATTATAAGGATTGGGTTTATCTTTTCTATTTGGACATCTAATGATGGGTATCATGCTGAACTGAAAATAACCTCTGAAAAATCCCACGCAATATTCCCAACATGGTATAACATGATCTCATTTCTAACATGTTGGACCTCCCTCCATAGGTATAACAAATGAAGTGGTTCATAAATTTGAAAAATCTGCATTTCTCTTTTCTGTGATGGCTCTATATCTGATGTCGGTTCTTCAAACTCATGATTCTTTTGGACATCCAAGGCCAGTCCCGTTGCGCCTACAAACTGCTAGCTCGAGTCACTAATATGCTCGTACTTTGTTGGAATACCCATTACATTAGAGTCAGTACTTTCTAGAATTGCTACTGTTATCTTAGCTGGAATCTCTTTCCTTCGATTAATAGGAATCGATGGCGTCTCTTCCTCCATAAATGAAAATTAAGAATCCTTTTTGAAGTCAATATTTTCTTCTGGATTACTATTTTTTTCTTCAAGTGGAAGCTGGTTCTCCGCCTTTATGTCCTCACCGCCTTCAGTGTCTACTGTGTCATTGCTTAATTTTTCAAGAACGCCCTGCCCAAAGCAACACTTCCTGGCTGTGATAGATTTAGGGATATGGGTTGGTTCCACCTGTTCTCCCCTTGGAATCAGTTTTTCCTCGTAGGTTTCCTGGGTGTACTCTAGCTAAAAGATTCTGAAGATGAACTTCACCAATAAGATGAGACAGTCACTCAGTGTTGTTGATTTTTTTGTTTTTGAAGTTAGGGTCTGAATTTTCAGTCTGTAGTAAACTGGTAGGAACTAGCGTTGTACGTCCCACTTCATTCTCAGCTTCTTCCGTTCTACGGATGCTGGCTCTTCTCTTGGTATTTTTGGCTCTCTGATTTGCAATTTGTTGGTTTAGAGCTTTCTTTATGCAATTTGTTTGTAGATGAAAATGTTTCTGTTACATATTCCTATGACTCTCTCTGATTAACAAGTTTTGTCTTTCTTTATGGAATTTGTTGGCATATGGCAAGGTATCGGGTGTCTTGTTTGAAAAACAGATGAACTAGGGTGCTTGATTTGTACACGACATTGTTCTCTAGATGTTCACCTATGTAACAAAAATTTACATATGTAAATTTATATGCATACATTTCACTTCCTATGTGGTTTCATATGTAAAAAGCATGACATGTTTATATATATTTGTATATTTTGAGTGCAGACCCTTTAACTCTCTATACATTTATATATACATTCCAACATGTGATAGTTAAATTGGATTGAACATGTTATAGCTAGTTTGGAAAAAAGTGGAGTGCTGTTTTGGAGAATGGTCATAGGGTGTGCTTGATTTTTTGAGTACGAATCTGAAAATTGGATGAAAGAGAATGCTTCATTTGTAGATATCAATATTTTTGGTGCCCCGTATGTAATTTCCCCAAATGAAAAAAAAGGGATGTGGTTTTTCACTTCCTCGATGTCTGAGTGGTAATTTGAAAAATGGATGAGATAGTGCGCTTGATTTGTTCATAGTATTGTTTCGGCTGCCCGATTTAGGATTGACTCAATTCAAAATTACATACAGTTTTTTCTGTGTTACCTATGAATCTGAAATTTGGATTAAAGTGGGTGCTTAATTAGTAGATGGTAATGTTTCGGGTACCCCGTATGTAATGCCCCAAATGAAATATATGGGATGGGGTTTCTTCACTTTCTTTGATGTTTGAATGATAGCTTGAGTAATGGATGAGATAGGTTAAGCTTGATTTCTTCATAGAATTGTTTTAGGACCGTATGTTCAGTGGGATTGTGTAAACAGACACTCATGCCTTCACCCCAAGTGAGCATGGAATTGCCAGCATACCAGACGAGTTGGACGCCGAACAAGTAACTGGCTCAGGTGAAGGCCCAAGCCCAAACCAAAATGAATTGGAGTCCTCCTGCAGGTCAAAGCGTCGTAGGGTGGAGAAAAAAAAGGATTTGCTTTCATCAAAGCCCAAATAACAAAATTGGTGGATGTGTGCACGAGTCAAGCTGGTACTTCAAATGACACCTCCGTAGATGACTTTCTCCAAGTTCTGGAGGCAAATTCTGATGCTTATGGGGACATTTCGTTATATCTGAACTCCTTGAAGTTGCTGGAGGACCCGATCAGTAGATAGATCTTCATAAAGATGCCCCCTGACCGTAAGGTTAGCTATTTACGTTTTTTTTATAGCGATGACACTTGATTTTGTGGAGTTATTGTTCTACCTCTTTGGTTATTTTTTCCAGTTTCATCGAATATCCAATTTGTATGATTTTTCTTTCTAGTACGAACAATCTATATGTTAATTTGTATTTATATCTTCTCATTGTACGTTGTCTTTAGACTTTAGTTGTTTTTTTTGCGTTGTCTAGTTCACATATGTCATCTGAATAGGGCAATTGTTCAGCATGAACTCAAAGAGAGAAGCAGAGAAGAAAAAACGCGACAGTAGTACGTATGCTGTACGAATACAAGTCATACGTTGACCGAATTCTATGCATGACTTCCACTTATATTAGTAATAAATTGGTTGGGGAGCTACTGCCAGGACACCCCACAAGATTTATTAACATATTTCATATGACAACCTATATTTATGAATATACTTGGTGAACTACATAGCCATCATGGACTTCAAGGCTCTTCACGAATGACAACAAAAGATGTGTTAGTAATAATCCTCTGCGTTTTTTCACAGAATGAAACAATGAGAGGAGCAATGGAAAGATTCCAGCTGTCATCGAAGACAATCAACAAATATTTCTTTATGGGGTTGAAAGCTCTTGTTAGTTTGTCGGCACTGATTATTAAGTCAGAGGATCCAACATTCAAGAGGACTCTAACAAAGATTATAAATGACACACGGTACATGTTATTCTTTAAGGTAAATCATGTATAACATACTATTTTTGAAAGTCAAATTGATTAGAGTGGTTATCCAAACTTTATTTAATTTTTCAGAATTGTATTTGAGCGATTAACGGAACCCACGTGGATGCACGTGTATCCAACAATGAAAATGTCGCATATATTGGACGGCGTGGATAATGTGATGGTCATATGTGACTTCAACATATGTTTTACTTTTATGATGTCTGGTTAGGAAGACAGTGCACACGATAGTCATATTTTTGCTTTTGCAACAAGAAATCTAAATCACAGGTTCCCTCACCCACCTCCAGGTATATTCAAACAATAATCATTTTTTTTTGTTTTTAAATTCATTAATAATTTTTGTATTTGGGGAATATAAATATTTTTTGATCGATGTTGAATATCCTTACAAAGGGGGTATCTGAAGCCATTTCTGAATACAAGATATCACATTCATGATTTTGAAAGATTCAGTGGTGTTGTTCGGGGTAAGAATGATATATTTAACAAAAGACGCTCTTCCTTACGAGGCGCAATTGAAAGAGTTTTTGAAATTTGAAAGAAAAAATGGGTCATACTACGTGATATGCTAACGTATGATTTTCCAAAGCAGGTGCAGGTTGTACTGGCTATAATGGTTTGACACAACTACATTTGATGGCATCATTCTCGAATTGATGTAGACTTCAACATGATTGACGATGATCGTTTACAGGTCCCGACAGAAGTATTTGAATATCACATAGGACAATCTATACCACAACCAGAAGTGGAATCACAGGAATATTACATCTCGAATGACGAACGAGCTTCAGAAATGATTGAATTGAGAGAGCGGATCATAGTCTTCATTTTTTAATGTTGATTGGATGATTCTTGTTTATTTTATTCAACTCATTTTTTTTATTTCAGTTCCTTTTATTATTAATATTATTTTCAGTTCCTTTATGTCATACATGTCATGATTGATTTTTGATTTCGGATTTTTTTCACGCTTGTTGTAGTTGTTTTTCTTTTTCATTTTCCATTTCGTTTCTTTTTTTTGTGGGTTTGTGCGATCCATAATAAGACGTTAGGTGTTGTGAGTTCTGCTTGATGACTTGTTAGTCACTGGATGATTGTTATCACATGTGAAATCCTGATAAGGGCAACCAAATATCACTTTTTTTTTAATGTAGTAGTTTTTGAGGTACTTCTGGATGACATTTATTGGTGATATATATATGTGACACACACGAGCTTGATATTACGTGAGTTGAATGCAACCAAAACTCCCTAATTTTTTAGGTTTGTTGTCTTCTTGTAGTGGCAGATTCATTGGTTGGTGTATTAAGTTCTTTGAGACCTCACGTCCGCACAAAACTGTATTTGATTATTGTTTTTTTCAATTTATACTTCTGTTATAACTAATAGATTGTCTATTGAAGCATTTAGAAAAGATGAGCTCTGGAATTTTAGGGACTTCCTGACGATTGCTTTGCTACTGCGGACTTAAGACTTCCTTACTGATGTCACGCCAGCCACATAGCTACGAGAGATAGTTCTACATGTGCCCGCGGCGAATCATGAAAAAATATGACTTGTTTTGATGGACAGATAGGCTCGAAGAATCAACCACCAAGAATGGCCAGGGGTGCAGACTATCCCTGGAAGACATCATAGCTACTGACATACACAGTCTGCACTTTAAAATTAAAATTATCGTTTTATTAATACTCACTATGAAGTGATTTGTATATCTTATTTTGTATATTGTTCTGAAGTGAATTTTTGTTTCTCAAGTACCAAATATATTGTTATGACAGTTCTGTTGCAAACAACATTACTGCACGGGTAGAATGACCATTTATCCAGAAACAGTTGCAAAACAATTATTTTCCAACAACACAAATCAAACAGCTAGCCAGCTTATCTGGATCAGCTGTTGCTGCGTAGCAGCTTTTCTACAGCAACTGCTTATCAGTTGCTTATTAATAAACTGCAGCTGCCCCAAACAGACCCTCAATCATTTACTTGCAAATGATAGATTTGACAATCTTTGAGTGTAAGAAGTATTTAAATTAATCTAAGTGCTATGGAAATCACAAGCTCGATTCATTGCAGATAAAGTCAAAACGTTTGAAGTAACAAAGAGAAAGCATTAAAATAATCTATTAATAGCCGCCTTGATAAAAAATCTCGACCAAAGTGGCACTTTCAAAATAAAATTCCCAATTTATAAGCTCAAGTGATGGAAACGATCCTTCTCCTATGGCGATCATTTTGATAGAAGATTTCACTCATAGGTTTTTCCATTTAAAACTTCCTCAAATTGTAGAACTTGACAACTTTAGCTGGCAAACTCTTCAGTGAAAGCAGTGGCATAGATCCGTTGGACTTAAGTATTGTTAGAGAAGTATTATAAAACTTCGAACATAATCTTTACGAAGAGAGGTCGGGGCAACTCAAACTCTGTGCTTGCACTTCGACTGAAAACCAGGCCCTATTAATGGCCTTGGCTACTTCATCACTTCCATTATCTTCAAGCTGTCTCATTGAAGTCGCCTTTATTGTGTAAATTGAAACATCATAATGATAAAGCTATGTACTCAATAAGCCATCAATTGCTCGTTTTGTCACTACTACAAATCACTTAATCATGAGTGATTAAGAAACTTCATCGGTGCATTTCGTGGCCTCTGACTCCGTTGATCGAGAAGCTCACTAAAAGTCAAATGTACAATAGACATACTTAGAGTTGTCATCCTAGGGTTTGTTGAGGTAACCCTTTTTGGTATAGGAGATTGGGTAGCATTGTCTTCCGTGGAAACTTCTTTATTCTTGTTTCTAGTGAAGGATTATTAATTGGTCTTGCCTAAAAAGAAAATAAGAATAATAATATCAAATAAAAAATACTAGGAAAAAATTTTCTCTTTCTTCATTATGTATTTGCTCCCATAGTCGGCTTTGGTCTTCATAAAATGAAGTTATTGGAGTCCAAGATCACTAGGCCACTAGCTCTACTTGCCACTAACTGGAGCATCAAAGAATATTGGGACAAATAAAAGTTGGTCAGGGTTTTCATTACCATAATCGTGCCACCTTTAAGTACTTTCGTTGTCATCTCGTTAGTAAGGTATGCCGAACTATGTTTGATATCTTCTACTTTGAGGTGTTTTTGCTTGATAATTTGGCACAACTCGTGGTTGTCAATGTTCAAAATCTTCGGTGGAGAAGACTCACTCGCCTATTGTTAACAAGCAAAAATATCTTAACAACCAGAGTTGGAAAGGAAGTGACTATGAGGTGGGGAACTCTGCCAATATTTATAAGTGTTTATGATCACTGATGTATAGTAAAGTCACGTCAGCATTGTTATTATTAATATTAAAGTAGGAAATGTGAGCTTTATTTCTGATGCTAAGTGTAAATCATGATAATACAAATTAAAATTCACTTTTACTAAAAAATCAATAGTTTCATCTCTTTATCTTGATTATTTTGGATGTCACTGTCTAAAAATGCAAAAAAAAAAAATGAAGGAATTTGCCCAAATCAAATGCTTGGCAAGTAGGCCCATTAAGGCACTTTTTCCCATCATAAAAGAGTCGCTTGCCCAGGTTAAGATGACTCCATCCCTTCGCCTAGTGATCCAACCTATTCGGCTTATGACTCGACCTTAGTTAAGCGGCCCCACCTAATAATCTTGTGACTTTGCCTATTCAACTGCAAAAATCTTTGATGCACTTGCCGAGGTAGCCTTCTATGTACACTCTAATATCTTGATTAGTATGCCCAATTGTTTATAATGGTTAAATCATCTATATATTTATTAATTTATTTATTTTTTTGGTGAATAAGTATAGTTTTTCTTGTAGCACCCAAAACCTTATATATAAAGGGTCAAAGGGGGCATTTTGATATGAGACATCTCAAGGACTTGGGGAGTAACATTTCTCCAAGCATCTCTTCTTGTTTCGGATTGCTTTTATTCCTTTTTCATTCTTCTACTCTTAGCCTCGCCAAGAATTTGTTGCTTTTGAAGTAGGCTTGGGCATCACCACTGACAAATTTGAATGTAACACGTGATATTTTCTTTTTTATGTTATAACTAACATCATAATTGAATAAAAAAATTTTGTGCTATTTTTCCGCTATGAAATATTCAGTGTGCTCAGGCTTGTGTGTTTTGCATGATTTAGGTGAATGGAGACTTACCAAAAGAAGAGGTTTTTGGTGAAATAGACAAGCTGTTGTCCTTTATTCTAGAGATGAAATCCAAGGCCAACCCAGGATCCATGCCCGCGGGCTCGGCTCATTTAATTGGGTAATTCTGGGTGCAATGTGGTAGTCTATGGCATTCTTGGTGCGCAGCAAACAGCTTGGAGTAAAGCATTACAAGTCACTTGAAATAATCGCAGCACTGGATCAGGTGAGCTTTGTTTCCCCGTTTCCAAGGAAGCTGACGAGGATATAAACATTTTTTTGATAAAAAAATAGCTCATGGGTTTTTTTATTTAAAATATTTTTACCTCTTTATTAATCTTAATTTTGTTTATCTTTTTTAAGCATTTTTTCCATTCATTCTAAAACACCTAGGAAGATTTTTTTTGTATAATTGCAAACGTGGTAGAAATGACAGAGCAGGTCTGTACTCCCAATCTGTGTTTCAAGTTAAATGATCTCACATTTTAACCACATATAAGTTGGATGGTAGATGATTAGGAGTTCGAGCCTTGACCGGATTTTTTTGTTCGAGGGATATTTCTTATCATTGTCTTCATCCGTGATATTTTTTCTAAATCATACCGAAGCAGCATCATGTATTTGTAAGTCTAAGATCACTTATAAATGAGTACTCTTATATTGTTTTTGGGATGTATTTTTGGACTAAAGCTGGTTAGCAGTTACTTTTTTGGGTATTCGTTAACTAAATTTCAATTCTCACATGAAACATTTGATTTTGCTACTAATTTAATTGAAACAGACATGAACATTACGCATTGTTTTATTACGTTTTTGGTAATTCAAAATGAAATAATAAATTATTTATTGTTTTCCATCAAAATCATTCAAAGTATCTTTTGTTATGGTGCCTTGACAGTTAAATTGTTATCAAACAACAACCAATGCCAATTGAATGGTTTGGTTTGCTCAATTACATAATTGCTGGTTTGATTTCATTCTTTTGGAATTATAATAATGCAAGATGTAAATATAATCGATATGCGTGCGTAAGACTGCGTACGTCAGGTAGGCTACAGGGAGAGTATTGGGGATTATATCCACGTTATACCCTCTGTAATATTCATGTAACCTACTGCAACCTATCTGTAACTAGTAAGTTCTACGCTTCTGTTTTTATATATTTATAAGTTATAGGTAGGTTACAGGGATGTTATAGGAGGTATAACGCGGATATAATACCTTTCCTGTAACCAACCTGACTTACGCAACACTGCGTACGTCTTACGTACACAAATTTTTTTTCCTTATGTTGGTGATGAATTACAGGCGTGCCTTATTGTATTTGTTGTGACTTATATTCACGATAAGTTGTGGTAATGCAGATAGGGAAATTGTCAACTAGTTGAGATTATCATAACATGTAATGACAATTTATTTCTCATTAACCTTGTCATTATTGTTTTGATTTCATAAATAATTTTGGATCTAGCAACCTTTAAGATGAGATGAGCAGGCATATGCAAGAATCAGAGAGGAGAAAGATTACTTTTAAGGAAGACTTATTTTAAATTGAGGGTTTATTGAAATGCGTGGATGGTTTTTGCCGTATGTACATGCATGATAATAATTTTGCTAGAAATGTACAAATAATTCTTTACTTATTATCTAGTTGAATTCCATGATAATTTAATCTTACACTATTCATGTTACTGTTGTCTGATAATCATTTGGAAGTAAAAGAAGCATACATATTGTTGCATATAAAGACCTAAAGCATCTACATGACCAATGGTCCTTTTTATCACTTTACCTTTTGGATGCCATGTATTTGAAATGGGTTTTATTCAAACTATTATTAACTTTGGTGATGAAAAGCAATTCATTTAAGTTTTCGAGTTCAATTTTTATTCTTTGAAAACAAGTACCATTGTAACATTTACTTTAGTATCCTATTCTTTTCAAAAGAGAAGAAACTAAAAGCTTGGAATAGTTTTTTATTAAGTTTTTTATAGAAGGAAAATCAACAGAGAAAGCATTAGAGTAGGAGAGCTAGGTGTTTGCCATGTCCCTATTCTCCAAGTTTGTTTAGGCGAGGGAAGAGGTGTGGTGAGAGAAGGATGCATGGTAAAAAATTGAATAGTCTATATATTAAGTTAGGAGTCAAGTGATCTAGTCCTTGGCATTGTATGTGCAAATAAGGAATGGAACAATTTAAAGGATCAACCCTTGTCCAAGTGGTATAGATAATATGGCCAATCCATTTTAAAATTCTACTAATGAGTGATGTACATTATATACATTTTAAAATAAGGTCAATAAATAATAAATAATACTTGAAGTATGGTCTAGATGTAAATTAGAACTAATACAGTGAGAGAATTAATCAAGTCATATTAAAGATGATCATGCCTTGTTAAGCTTGAGTACAATCCATTAGCCATGTTTATGGAGATCTTGTCATTCAAGTTAATGGAGACTCATTCACTAGGTCCTAGGCAAATTTTCCAGCCAAATTCATTAGAAGATTATTCAAGAAACTCATGATTAACTCACCCAATATTCAATAGAGTCATCAAACCAACTCAACCTAGATAGTCATCCAAAGCCATTGGCAACTTTCTCTTAATTAGTTGGTCAAATACTAGTTTTGCATTTGAGTTCTTACTTATGCTATATGTCTCTTTTAATTTATTATATATTTTTTCATGTAATGCTCATTTTTTGGTGCTCAAAACTTTAAACCTCGCTAAAAAATGGGAAGAGCTGTATTTATGTAATTTTGATAACTAGTAAAAAAATATTAGTGCTTACTTCGACCTGATTGTTCAATTTCTGTCTTCCTATATTCTCATCTTTCTGCTTTATTTATCCCTTAACATTCCTCTCATTTCTTCTTTGTTAAGAAAGGTTCTAACATAACATAAAAATTATATTAGAATTCAATATCCTAAAAGGTGCAATAAATGTGGATCTATGCCAAAATTAGAAGGGACACATAAAGATCATTAAAAGGCGTCAATAGAGAACTAACTAGAGAGAACCTTGCAAGAGAAGTTTTCATGAACACGGAGAAATTGGAATTCATGACAACTAGTTAACTAAGTAAAATGGGAGAGAGACTCAACAAGATGATCCAAAGGGTTTTAGTATAGATCCCAAGAATTGTATCTAGAGCTTAGAAGCTTAATGAATTTATTATCTAACGGACAAAAGAAAAAAATTTGGATCAAGAATGTTTCATCTTGAATTCCAAAAGGAAGAGTAATCCTTTGAACTTCACCAATTAAGGTGAGAGTTGAAAGTAAATAATCACAATTAACAAATGGATTTTCTAAAGGAATCAATGAAGCTATGCCAAATTGTTAAATTTAAATTTCTACACTTAGATTGTTATTAATTTTGGACTAACCTAGCCAACCATGACATCTAATTAAGGCTCTGTTTGGCGCAGCTGCAGCTTCTCAGCTTTTCATCTGCAGCTGCGCTGCTCCAGGAAGCAGTTGTGGGGAAGCTGACTGTCTGTTTGGTGCAGCTGCGTGAAACCAGCTATCGAGCAGCTGTTTATGAAAAAAAGATCATACTACCCATATTTGGTAAAATTGTTTAAAAGAATAGTATAACAAACATCTATTTATGAATAAGAACTTTGTATTTACATATATAACACATAAACTGAAAAAAAAACCCATTACATATCTAACACATAAACTTTGAAGTTTTACAAATATTTGCATAGCTCCCAAAGATACAGCACATGAGCTACAGATAAATAATTCCTGAGGCAGCAATAAGAAGCATGTCCTGCCGAATAAGAATTATGAATTTCCGTTTCTACACCTAAAATTTTCATTTCACCTTTCTACAACCCACATATTTCATATCACATCAAAAACACTACTATTTTAACTTTTAAAAAGTGAAATATGTCTTTTCAAGTGGCATATATGTAGAAACTAAAGTTCAAATGTTAAATTTGCAAAAATTGCAACCAATTATTATGAGCAGAAAATAAATCATTAGCAGAATATTGCAAAAAATGCAACCAACGATGGAAACACATAAACATTGTCATGCAATGTTAATACAGAGCAGCTCAAGCTTGAAGGATTCTAAAAATAAGCATTTAGATAATTTAACACTACAAACATTGGAAAATTTACATACATACCATTCAATTCTTATAAATAAGAATTATAAGAAATATTTGGTATGTAAATGCATAAGAATTATTTGGTATATATGTGTAAATCCGCATAATTATCAATGTAATAATTAGATAATGCCTCATAATGTCTGTTGTTCTGAATGTAAATGCATAAGAATTATTTGGTATATATGTGTAAATTCTTCTCATTTAAGTCTCACTTCCTTCTCTTGCATCAGATGAAAGCCTTCAGATAAAAGGGGAGAACACAGAATTGATACATTCAAAAGATCGTGGAAGAGCAATTACCACAATAACTGCTCAACCCAATTAGGCCTAAATAAACATTTAACTAATAAAAAAAATACAAAAACAACTCAACTCATAAGCATCATAATATGAGTAATTATCCATACATTCCCACAATATGTTCATTTGTAGAAAAATGCATACAAATCCATTTTGGATGAAAAAACATCTAATAAGACATAACCTCTAATAATCAGCGTCTAATTATTCAAGTTCAAGCCCTCAAAAACCTGCATAACAAGCATATTGGTCAATTTCCATGCATATCACAAAAAAATTTATATATTTACATATACAAGTCCCAAAATTTTGATACTTACGCATATATCATTGTTAAACATTCAATCTCCTCACTGAAATTTAGAAAGCAGGAAAAAATTTGAGGGCTATGTATGTAAATCTTTCTTTTTATTTATAAAGGGATGCAGTATGCAAGATATATGTAATTTATGTGTTAAACAAAAGAGAGTTCATTTATAAATGGAACAAGGTT
>NEWO01000840.1:38986-60229 GCA_003013225.1 Phalaenopsis aphrodite
CATGTAATGAGTAAGAAGGATATATTTGCAACTCGTATCGAAGATGTCTCAAGTTTTTGAAAGATACAGTAAGTATCAGTTGAAGGGAATGACTCATTACATAAATCCCCATAAGTTACAGCCCTAGTTCAGACTGCAAAAGTTTCAGCAGCTGAGGGGAACAACTCATAACATAAATCCCCATTGTAAGATCATCAGAAAAGATAATACTGAACAAAAAAAAAATCAAATTTATCAAAATCACGATTTGGAAGAATAATTTCAAATATAGAAATTTCTCTTCATTTTATTTGCCAAAAGACGCATCTCTTAGAACAAAACCAGCAGCAATACCTCCAACACAGCTGGTTTATCACAAGCTCGTTGAAATCCATGATTATGAAACTTAATTTCTAGCAAAGAGAAAGCAATCTCCAATATGTGATTCTCCAGCCACATAAACTGATAAAATGCCAGAAACATTAAAAATAAAAATAAACAGTTGCCAAAAATTCATACACTGATAAAATGCCCAACAATTTATGTTTCCCAAAGACATTAATCCATTAGCTTTGCTAGTGCAAGACCTCAACCAAAAGTGAGGGTTCCTTTTCTAGTCTTCTAGGAATAGTCAACAGGAAAGTCTTATGGCTAGACCATAGGCTACTAAAGAGGAAACAAGACCTCAACCAAAAGTGAGGTCAACAGGCCTTGGTCAAAGTATGGTGTAGAGGGCTTAAGGGATGGGGCTTTCAATGGGGAACTTTTCCTTTTGATCTGGTGAAGCTCAAGAACAAGTCAATTTGGAGTTTAGTGGGGGTTTATGGATTGACAAAAAACTGCCTTAGATTTTGAGCTCAAAATTCCAACAGGACAGTGGCTATGGATGGTTAAGGACAGTGGGATTAAACTCAAGAATATTTGGAGAAGCTCTGGAAGGATTTTGATAGAGTCTCCCCAAGAAATTGGATCATCTCTATCCTTGGTCATTAGGGGGTGGTGTTTAAAGAGCCATGATTAGAGTGGCCAGCATGGCAATTCACGGGGTGGAAAAGGCAACTTATGTGGAGGGAAAAATGGCGCAATTGGCCAATTTGGGATAGTCACATTGGATTGTTGATATTTATGTTTGTTCCTTGAGGGATTATTTTTGTTTTTGGGTTTTCCAGTGACTGGGCCAGCCGACCAGGCTAGGGGAGGTGGCTAGCATGGTAAGGGAGAGTCAGGGAAGGTTTAAGTGTGATTAGGATGGAGGTTTAATAAGGTGATGCAAAACTTGTGTCAATTAGCCAAATATGAGAAAGAGATCCCCCAAATCAAAGGACCCTTGGTCCATGGCACCACTAGGGTGGGCTAGATGGACCTAGGCTGGGTCTTATGGTCCAAAATGTGGCAGTGGTGGACAAGGTTGGGCTAGAAAAAATGGTTTGAACTGAATTTATAAGTTGGGTTCAAGATTATGGCTTATACTTGGACTTGAGTTTGGGCTTAGCTAGAGTTTTGATTTAGTTCAATTGAAGGTTTAATTTGGTGTGGAGTATTTTCATGAGTGATTGGGAATTCAATTGAGTGGAAATTGAGAGGTTATATTAAGTTTAATTTGGAGGAATTTGGATTTTTGGGCTAAATTAGGGGTTTTGATTTGAATTGACTTTGGGTTAGGTTTGAGTTTGGATTTAGACCAATTGAGGGGAGTGTTATGAAGGGTTTAGGATTCGAAATTGGGGAAATTGGATGGGTTACAAGGTTAAATTTGGTGAAATTTTGTGGGTACCATCAAGTTGGGGATTTTGGCCCAAAATTGAAAATTGGGTTTGGAGGTTGATTCAGTGGACTCCAAATTGGTGTAGATTAGTATTTGATAAGTTTAAATTTAATTTAGGTTTGAAATTGAGTGAGATTAAAGTGGATTTGATGGAAATTGAGATTGATTTAAGGGATTTGGAGTTTTGGGGGTAAATTTGGTATTTTGGTAAAAATTAGTCAATTTGGCCAAATTGGGCCCAATGGGTGGTTAGTATTGATTTTGGGAACTTCTAGCGTGACTTTGGAAATTTTTGGGATTTTTGGGCATGAGAAGTATTTTGGTAATTTTGGCATTTGGGGGGGTATTTTGGTAATTTTGGCATTTGGGGGGGGGTATTTTGAGAAATTTGAATATTTGGGGTGTTTTTAGCAATTTGAGTGGTTTAAAATGATTTTTAAAGAGAATTTGAGATTTTGAGTAATTTTGGGAAAATTAGTGTTTCAGGGACATTTTGGTAATTTTGGAGAAGTTTGGGGGTAAAATGTAAAAATTGGGTATTTAAGGAAAATTGGGATTCAAGGTAAGAAAACTCTTACAGCCTAATTTTTGAACTAGCATGAGAAAACACTTTTTTAAAAATCTATTTTAATGTGCCAAAACTTTCCATGAAGTGGGCATACAACACAAGTGCACATGTTAAATAGTAATCCATTTAAAGAGTACAACATATCAATTCCACAGGGAAAGTATAACAATTATTTCAGCAGAAAAAACTTTAGTCTATAAATCTGTGAACCTAGCTTGGCAGTATAAAAAAGAAGGTTTTGAATCTTGAGCATAATAATAATAATAATAATAAGGAGATCACAAGTAGAAGAAATAGAGAAAATGAGAGAGATCTCAAGAGTTCTTTCAATATTGATGAGGCGCTTGCCTTTGTGATTCAGAAATCATGGTGATCGTGCTTTCTTAAGTGTTTCCCTATGTGATTGTTATCTTTCAAGTATATGATACTTCTTATGCCTACTTTTAGGTCAAAAGAAGCCTAAAATCATGAATTTGATGTTTCCTCAATCCCCATGGCATTCTGCATAGCTATTCTAATCTACTAAAATGATTATAGATTCCACTGAAATATGTATTCTATCGAAAATATGTGGTTAACTATTCATTTCCACTATACAATGGTTAGAAGTCATAGCTTCGTGAGATATTTTAATATTTAGTTATCTAGACTAGGACTAAATTAAGTTCATAGGTTAACCAATAACATAAGTCATGAAAACACAAGAAAATGTTATGGGAAAAACATCTTAAAAAACTAAGAAGAGAACCACTACCCCAACATCATAAGGACACGAAAAAAAAGTTTAGCCACTCATAGTTGAGAAAATCACAGACATGAAATCCATGTTGATTTTCATTGCAAGAGATAAACAAAATTAAATCTTACAATAAAGGCTTGTTCTTTTTATAAAAGCAATACCTGCCCATGGAATACAACAAGTCTTTCAGGAACTCACGAGAACTAAAAGGGAAAAATCATCTCTTCAGGTTTCAATTAAAAAAAAGGAGCTTAGCAAAGAACTCTCTCTAATTAAAATATCCACTCTCTTACAGCCTCCAGCCATCCTAGATGCCCTAAAACCTGCCTCATGAGTAAATATATAGGTAAGACCCAACAAAGGAAAGAAATTTCTTACAAAAATAGTTTCAGCAAACTGCACGCTTTTAGATCGCAAAGCCAACACGGGTGCACTGGTCCGGCGTGGGTGAGCCTCATCTATGACGCAAGTGCGCCATGTGTTAGGTAGAGAGTAGCACATAAGAATGTTGGACTTGTGTAGGTGCACTAGATTAGCATGGGAGTTTTCGGAGGGTGTAGATGCACTGTACACGGTGTGGTTGTGCGTTGTTAAAGCAGACACACTGGATGTGCAACACTGTTGCATTGATCCCAAATTTTTGTACTATTTTCCTCTATATTCAGCTCAAATTTCATGTCCACCCTGTCTTTAGTACAAATAAGATAAGAACACCCTTCTCAATCATAATATCAGTAGAAAAGAAGTAAAAACATGAAAATATGTCATAGAAACATCACATATTTGCCACTATATCCTTGCATTTTTCTAATAAAAATGAATTCCACTTTTTTTCACCTTAACTACCTTAACAACCCTAACCACCCCATTTAAAGTTTGAATTCCCTCTCAAAAAAATTAAAATTTCTAATCTCTCCCACACTTTGTTTTCCCTCAAAACTGAGCCTTCATAACCCGTCCCCACTCCAAAATCATGGTCCTCCTCTAATTCTCTCCCAAGAACAAAGCTCTCTTTCATTCCCCACATCTTGGCCAAAACTCAAAGTCCCCAACTCTCTCGCTTCTCCCCTATGCTCCTCTCCTTCTTCCACACCAAAATTGAGAGCCTTCTCTTCCATTCTTATTAAGGAGATCTCTCATTCACAAAAAGGCATCTAAAGCATCCGCAAAAATGCATAATTTCTCACCCTATTTATTTCTTGAATCAAATTTGAATGATCTAATCCATAAAGTGTGTTGTTTTACTTCTTATTTCCCCTGATTTCCCTATCTATGTGGGCCATTACTCTCTCTCCCACTCAAATTACCCACCATTGTTGAACCTCCCATCTTCTCCCCACTCAAATTCCCATCACGATTGAACCCTCCATCCTCTCTTTTTCCAAATTCTCACCATGGTTGATTGTTTCTCTCCCTAACCAAATTTCCACCATGTCCATCCTTTACTCACCTGCCCCACTCAAATTCCCACCATGACTGCCCCTTGCATGCTTTCCCCACCCATTTCATCTAATGGCCAAACCTCTCTTCACCATCTCTTCTCCAAATCAAAGCATACACTCAGTACCTTCCACTTTCACTCCTTACTCAAAACCTTTGCCCATTTCTCTTCTCATTTCATCCAATACTGGTATGTCTTTTTTATGATTATGTTTTTTTACATTTATCACATGTTTTTGAAGGAAAGAAAGTTTATTTTCATGTTTATCTTGCAGGTATAACTTTTGAAGTGGATTGGAGCTGAAACAGGGCAAAACAAAGACAAACAAGAGCAAATTGGGGGTGTTGCCAGCAGGGTGGCACCTAGGCACCAGTTTCCACTCATAAAATAGAGAAGGCACTGCCTAGGCGCTGCAACTATCCAATAGGGGTTTCTTCAGCAGTAGTGCATGAATTTGGAGATATATTCACAAGAGAATCATTGATAAGGGACCTTTTGGCATTACTAAGTTCTGGAATTCTCCAGAAAGGCCAAGAGATCGTAGATAAGAGTTGAAAATGTAGATTTTTACCTTTTTTGGAGAGAATGGTGAGGGGATTTTTAGAGATGTTTGTAAGGGATTGTATTAGCATTGCATAGATCAGTGGGAGACTTTGTTGGAGGGATTTTCATCTTTCTTTCTGAGGAAAAAAGCTAAGTATTATGCTCTTCATTATCTTGTACTTGTTGTAAACACTTATCTAGTGGATTTTCTTTGAATTAATAAAGCTTTTAGTTGTGTGTGATGCCTTCTTTATAACGTAAAATTCTTGTACTTTTCTTTTGCAATGAATTGGCTGAATGTTTAGGATGTTAGGATGCATGTTAAAGTAGGTTATTCATATCAAAGTGATGGTTCTTACTTCATGCTACATTTACATATCGATCTGGACCATTTGATATGTTAAAATTTGTTGTAAACCCATAAGATTAGGGACGGCTATGGCTTTAACAACTAGGAAAAACCACATTGAACTTATGGGTGAAGGAAAAGTAGTTCAAAGATTCAATGTATGTTAGGGAGATATTCGTTGATTGAGTGTAAATTGGTATTTCTAGCGTGACAGACTAGATTCCTACCAATTTGATCTAGGGCTTCATACCTTAAATCTAAGATTGAGCTAATTAGAGGGCTATTAGAAGAAGGAGACTCTAGGGTGACAGGCTAGAAGTTTCACTATAACAATCTAGGAATCGACTGCCGACCGTTTTAAATGTTTGGAAAGAAAATTTTGGGATTTAATATGCATATAACTTTAATTTAGAAAAATAATATTTTAATTTTGAAAAAAATGAAACTAACAAGATCTCATGCATTTAATAATTTAAATAATGGAGCACAAAACTATAAGGAATACACCTTCCTGAGGGATAGACATGCTACTTAACAGTAGTTTCAATCAAATAAACTAAAAAAACTTATGAAATTTGTTTGGCCTGTGAACCTTATGTATGACCAACAGGTTCCCCTACCTAACATAGAAAAATTAGGTAAGGTTTATTTTATCTGGGTTCTTAAAGTTCCCTGTAAAGGCAAGTCTCTATAGTTAATTACATCATAAATGACTCAAGACATTTAAGAAAACTCTCAATAAAGATCAGAGTTTTCGTCCTCAAGATATTCAAAATTTGGGTTTTCAAGGTAGTTTGTAAAGATTAACAAGTTGGAAATGATCAAGTAAGAACAGCTATTTTAGGAATCAAAGGAGTGAAAATTAGGGGATGCCACAGGACAGAGGCGAACCTTAGTGGCTTCCCAAGCTATTTTAGTGTTGAGCTGTATATTTTTAGAGAAAAATCATTTATGTTCAATCCTACAATTTATTAATTGCGGAGCTTACATTAGCACAACATTTGAACAACCAGTTAATCTTATTTAGACCGGAGGATTCTCATTAGCAACTGTAAGTTACCTCATCTGAGAAATTCTTATAAACTCAAAAGAGGGTAAGTGCATTTGAAAGGTTTTAAAGGTGTTTTATTATTTTTGAATCTATATTTTTGTTGTTTTGTCTTGCAAGTGAAACAAAGTATACACTTAAAAGAAAATGTTGTAAGGTTGAGTAGTACAAGTGTTGTAAATAAACTATGGGGTGCATACATAGCGCCCCTACCGTAGCTACATGGGTTAGTAGCATAAATATTATATAATAAAAAGAAGGACTTTTAAATGAATTGCAAGGAGAATTTGGCACGAAAGAAACCCTAAAAATAAGTAGCTGAGAAACAACTCGTGTAAGTAAAACAAAACCCGATGCCTCATGTGAAAGACAGAGACTAAGTGTAAGACATTAGTGAAGGTGGGGGCTTTGAGTTGGGATGTGTGCATTTATATCCAACACCGGCAAAAGCTGCCAACCTGGCAATCTAAGGAAGGGTAACTCCTAACCTCAATCCAAGTGATTAGTCCGTGGACCTTTATAATATTTTATCAAAAATTCTTTTAGCTTTTCATGCAAATAATTTTACTTAACATTCAAAACTAATTGCTTAGCAAAAGGGTTTTTGTTAAGTTTACGGTGCTATATGTGTCTTGTTAAATGTTATAGTTCACAAGCTAATCACTCTAATCAGGCTAGCGGTACCAACACCCTAAGAGAACTAGGGGCAACTCCTATGAGATGTTTGTGAATAGTATCATCAGTCTTATCCCCTCTCCGTATTGAGGATCCTCCGGGTAGGAGATGTTATTCCAAATCTCACTTCGTAGCCCTCGTTCAGCACACATAAGTGATGTAGTCACTGCCCTCGACACCAAGACCTCTGGCTTATACTAACATGATGATCTGTATGTGGCAAAAATAAATATCACCAGCTGCTCACAAGGATTTGAATGCCTTACCGATTTAAGACTCAAACCCTTAAGCATTGAGTTTAAATGTATGATAGGTAGGGTAGGGTATTTTATTAGAATTTAGTGAGTTAACGGGTCTCGAAACATATCTTGGTGGATCCTTATATGATTTTGCGGATAATTTTCTTCAAGGAATTATAATAGGTCCAGATGACCTTCAAAATGTTTAGAATCTTGAAAAGGGGTTTAGGGCATAACCCTAAACCACTTTAGAAGTTTCAAAATCATTCTGAGTTCATCTAAACTTATTATGTCATTGAATTAATCAATCCTTATTAAATAAAGTTTGGTTATGATGCTTTAACTCGTGCTTAGTGAACTTTGAGGTGTAATTTAACCCATGAGTAGGGGTATAAGTCCTCTGACCGCAGTGAACCTTCCAAACCTGATTTTGTATTTTTTCTACTTTTATTTTATTTTATATAACTATTTTTTCAAATAACACCAAGAGACCTAAGAAAATAGGAATGTCCTCTAACCTTGGAAAATTAAAGGAGGTCCCTAGTGTCATTAAGAACAAATCCTCAAAATTTCAATTAATTTAGAATCAGATTTCTCTTTAGAGTTTTTAATTAATTAAAAAATTAAAAATAATTTTTATTTTTGATTCAATAAATTCTCCTCTATCCACTGAGCACAGAGGTATTTTTTTTTATAGATTTTTATACACCAAGATATGATTTTTTGATGTTTTTGAATTAATTTAAATAAAAAATACCCTAATTTCCTACTTATCCATGTCGACACCGCGTCATTCCTCGGCAGCTCCAAACACCTATGAGGCGTGCTCTGATTCATTGCACTTTCCACGTCGGCTACCACGCGGCCCGCAGTTTGTATTTCCTTTGTTTTTCCGGCGCGATATTGACTGTTCGTTCAATACATGCAAAAATGGATGGCATCAATTCGTCATCCCCGATCGTCCTAAACCAGGAACTTTTCATGTTCTAACACTAAGATCTCACTCGATACTCAATCAAATTAAGTACAATTTGTTCATATACCTTCATCTAAGTGAGACGAGCACATCTATACGGCAAGATATGCATGAAATCTAAATTTTCTTCATAAAGTTCTAAAACGAAGACAAAATTAGAGATTTTGATCCATATCTTTCTCCAAGAGTTGAGGTCTCAATTGAGTTTGTTCTTGAAATTTGTCTTTGTTTTGCAAACCTCCTCCAATCATTGATTTGAGCTGTCGTTGAGTCTAGGTAAGATTTGATCAAGAGGCTCGGGCTTGGTTTAGTACTATGTTGATGGGGCTTCTGTTGGGGAAGTGATTTTGGAGTGTAGGGAAGCTTTTGAAAGGCTCAATTTGGATTTTGGTTAAGTTTGGTGGAATGGTCGTGAAATTTCCTTATTTTCTGTTGAGAAATTGAGGATGACAGTGGGATGAAGTGCTAATAATGATTGGAATGATCTTAGGAACATTGGAATTAAATTTTGGATTACTTTTGGCAGAGTTTCTTTAAGGTTTGTACAGTTCTCCCCTTTGGTTGTGGGGTGGTGGCTTATTTATTGAGGAGGAAGGTGGACTCAATTGTGTTGGTCAGTGGGTGTGAAGGCCTGCTTAAGTGGAGGTAAGAATAGGAACAATGACCAATTGGGTTGAG
This sequence comes from Phalaenopsis aphrodite, assembly GCA_003013225.1. Classification (NCBI taxonomy): domain Eukaryota; kingdom Viridiplantae; phylum Streptophyta; class Magnoliopsida; order Asparagales; family Orchidaceae; genus Phalaenopsis; species Phalaenopsis aphrodite. Next base: position 47,987 of record NEWO01000840.1, read on the forward strand.
CCAAATTAGATGGGCTCAATTGGGTGTTTTCCCCCATAGCGTTTCTCTCGTCCATGGTGTTTTACGGTGGCTAGGGGTGGTTGACCAGCCAAGCAAAGTCACCTCCACACCGTGGGAGGTCAAAATTGGGGAGATGTGAAGTCAATTTGCTCCAATCATGGGTAATTACAATTTTTCCAAAGTGGTCGATGGGTTTGAGTTGTGTTGGGTTACCCATTGGTTCAACCCCAAGGAAATGGATTGGTGTGAAGTCCAAGATGGCTGGAGTTTTTGAGTCAACTTCTTGGTGCTTGGGTTATTTTTTTGTCATGGGGAATGTGAATTTGGTGGGATTATGATTTTGGTTAAGCCACTTTGGTGGGAGGTGAAAGGAGGTCCTACTTTTGCCACATTTGGTGTTTATGATCTATATGATGCTCATGGATGGTTCCATGAGACCATGATCAATTTTCATGAAAGAGGATTCAGGGGATTTTGAAAATTTGGTGAGAGAGGGCCATGGAACCAAAAGTGTTTGGATTCATGCATGCATGGCCATGATGGTTAAATTTGATTTCCCTTCTTTTTAAATTGACAAAGTGGATATTTGTCATGATGAGCTTAATTTATATTGAAAACGGGCTTCATTCATGAGCTTTTAAATTTTATCAAGAAGAGATTAATTTGGGCTTTCAAGACGGGTTAAGGAAAATTGATTTTTTGGGCTTGATGGGCTTTGGAGTTGTCATGCAAAACTGACTTTTGGTTTAGTATGTTTGAATTGGTGTGTAGGCCAAATTTGCTGGATTTTGAACTTGGTGGAATTTTAGTATGAAGTTGGACATTTGACTCAAAATTGGGAGTTTTGGGTTTGAAATTGAAATTTGGGTTTTAATTTTGTGTTTGGTGAAATTGAATTTGAATTTGGTATTGGAATTTGGAGGGCTTGAATTTGGGTTAAATTGGGTATTTTAGGGAATATAGGGAAATTGGGTAACTTGGGAGAAATTTGATAAGGTGATCTTGCATGTCATGACTAGCCTTCTTGAGGCCATAAGACATCAAATGAGAACTCTTTCTTGAGTCTCTTCATGTTTGTATTAGCCATCCCAAATGACATTTGGGGGTTTGTGACCACCCATGTGAGTTCCCCAAAAGAGTTAAGGAGGTAGGTTCAGTGTATGTGATTTTAGGTTTTTGGGGTATGTAAAGAATTTAATGATTTTGCGTGTGTGTGTAGGTGTGTGTGAGACCAAACCCGAGCCACCAAAGATTGTCTTAAGTCCTAATTGAACCTATAGGAACTCACTCATGAGTCGTCACATGTTGGTCTTAGCCATCCTAAATTACATTTGGGGGCTTGTGACCACTCAGGTGGGACCTCGCAAGAGGAGTCAAGAATTGTTTATAATTTCTATGTGGGTTGTGGATTCCCTCACTAATCCTCTAAGATAATCCATAAGAAAGTTTGGAGGCTAGATCCTATCTTCTTAAAGAGAAGAATTTGACTTTACGAAAAATGAGGTCAACATCGACCCTAAGTTAACTGAGCTACGTTATACACTCTAAAAAGGGTAACTTAGATTTTTGCTCCTATTGTCACAGCTACATTAGATTCTAAGAATCTCATTCCTACACATTATCTAAGTCTCCACAAGATAAAGGTAGTTTTCACATCTCAAAATTTACCAAACCAATTGATCTATTTAGATTTAACTTTATATAATGGTTTGTAGTTAGGAGTAGTTGTTAGAAAAACACCCTTAATCGATGTTCCAAACTAAGACCTGATAGTAGTCTAGAACTTAGCCTAAGAGATTTCTTACCTTTCTTTATTGTGGGATCGATAATCGAGACTCCATTAGAGTCATTTATTACTTGAACGATACATATACTTACATAGAACCCCTAGTGTGTAAACTATAAATCAAATTCTAAACTCTATAACATATCTATTTTACACACTAGCCGCTGAAAGAAACTTGGTCAAGTTTTTGGCCAAGAAATAAAATAACTACGTAATTGTGGATTGGGTCAAATACCCATCAACCCGTTAACCTATTAGCTTACCCATTGGTCTATTAGCCTACCTACTAACCCATTAACCTTCCTAAACTAGTAACCCATTATCCAAACCATACTTAGTCTAAACTCGCCTAAACAAAACTATAATGATCTAACCCTAGCCTAATTGAGCCTGCCCAATCATAAACAAACCAATTTGATCCGTTTATGACCTAAACACACCTAAAATTAACCAATTTATTCCTAGCCTACCCAAGCCTACCTAACCTTAATCCACCCAAACCAAGCCCACACTAACCTAAAAACATCACTAACATACTCTACCCATACCAAGCAAAATTTTAAAGATAAACCCTTACTTAAAAAGTAAGAAAAGAGAAAGAGGTAGAGGGAGAAAATTATAATGTAAGTGTTGTTTGTGTGTGTGTGTGTGTGAGCTAATGTGTAAAAATGTGTTGATGTGTGGATTAATGTGCATAAATGTGTGAACATAGTTGTGTGCATGTAAACATGGATATGTGCATTTGTGAACATAAATGTGTTGAAATGGGGTGAAGCTCTTGTCTTATTTAAAAAATAAGAGAGTCACTGGTTAAATCCTTGTTCTCAAAATCTATATGGCCCAATAAGCATCTGTCCCCCTAAATGGAGAAGTCACATACTTTTTTGAAGTTCTCAAGTTAACATTTTTTTATGATGAGCTAAAACTACGAATAATAGATCATAATTGACCACTTTACATCCCTATAAATGTGGGATGGCTTTGTTCGTTTAGAATTCTTATTGTTCTGAGTGCATTGGTTAATATAATGAAGTCGAGAACAAATATTGACCTCAATTTTGTTACAATTATATATAGGACTTGAAAAACACTTAAATATATATTCCTATGCAGATGCATGTTGTGCAAGTAGACTTTTCTTTATTTTAATTTCATGCTGGTATGTTTAGTTTAGATTTACTTTCTGCTGCATATTGTTTCGTCTGATGAATACTTGTAGATGTTTCTGATAGACACTTATGATAGATAAAATTTCGGAGTTGTTTTTCTTCCTACTTATATTTTCTGTACTGAATGTTATACATTTTAAAAATAGAGTTTGAGGGGAAGAAAAATATTTAAAAAATTTTTAATTGCTCCAATTTATATAGTATTACATGTGTGTTAGAGTAGTCTTTTACTTTGTAATTTTCTTGCTATACATATTGATTTAAGATTTATTACTACACACACTTATTTTTACTCCTTGTACCTAAAGTGTTTTTATGTTTGGAGCCCTGTGATAGAAAATTTTGTTAAATTTATCTTTCTTCATACTTGATATGTATTGTAATGTTTTAAACTTTTTTAAAAATCATGTTTGTGGGGGGGGGGGGTGATGCGCAGAAACTTGGGATTAAATTAATAATAAATATGCAATGTAACCCAAACAATAATGTAACTTTAATGAAAATAATTTATCTTTAAAACCTCTTTTAAACTCCTAATTCCCTTTTACATATAACACAAGTATACGTATCGTTCATGTAATACAGGGCTCTAATGGAGTCCTAGATATTGATCCCACAGGGAAGTTGGAAATATATAGAAGCTAGCTATTTATATTCTATTCTTAAATTAAAATAAAAATAAAAATAAAGTAAAATACGAAGTTTGAAATTAAACTATTCAAGTGAAATACTACCAAATATGCAGATGTACGACTACAACAGTTAAGTTAAACTAGATGTTAAAATTTCAAAAGTAGATTTGTTGAAATAAAACATAGGTTTTTGTTGAAAAAAAGTTGAAGTATGAGAAAACACCCTTCCCCTTTATATTGAAAATATGGCTTATAAAGAAATTGAAATCATTTGAAAAATATATTTAAAAACTATTTTGTGCCAAATAGGAGCTTTCTTTACCCTCTTTCGAACTCTATAAAGAACATTGACTAATCCAGAGTTTGGTCCCTAATTCCGTGGTTGGGTTGAGAGGATACCGACTGTCACTCCAGAGCTCCCACTACTCCCTCACTAGAGGACTAACAGGCTCACATTAGTTTCCAATCAACTGAACCAAATTGGGGATTCTAATCGGTCACCTTAAAATCTTTCAATTCTACATTCAACAAAGTATATTTCCCTATTTATTTGCACCCATTCCCATGGATGACACACTCTCCCATGAAATCAAATGTGATTCTCTCTTTGTTGTAGAAATCATATCCCTTTTTAGAACATATGTTTCTCAACACATTTTAACAATTCAATTGGCCAGATCAAAAAGTAAATGAAGATCGGAGCTCAAATCATCACAAATTATTGACATTTAAAACCGAAGAAAACAAAATCAATTCTTCACAAAACAATTTATTCAAAGTAGGGAGAAGCATAAAGAAGATCACTCAGAATTCATGAGAAGGATACGATAAAACACAGAGTTCATATATAAAAATAAGTTTACAAACAAAAGAAATAAAAAATACAACTTATCTCACAATTTTCCTAAGCAAATCCCTAGAAGTTCTCTCCAAGCCTTTCTCTCTTTACAAGCATTCTCAATTCTCTCTTAGAAGTGTAATGAAGACAAAATCTCTCACCTTCCCTCTCCTCTTACAACCCTAGAAGACAATCTCCAAGCCCTTGACTTTCACTCTCTATCTCTCCCTCTTGGTTCTCACGCCACCTCTTTTTTTTTCCTATTTCTCTAGTTCTCCCCCTTTTAGAAGTTGTTCTCCAACTCTATTTTATTTTGGCTACCTCCTTTGAAAAGAGTTTCAATTTCCCTCCAAAACTCAAAAGTCAAACCTTTGAATTCAAAAGATGTGCCTCTTTGATCCAAGAGTCAATTCCCTTCAATTTAGAACCTTCCAAAGTGTCTAGATTCATTGATTTACTCCATGGGGTGTTTAGAACAAGTGTCCCTTTGAAAATTCACATAAAATTCATCTCCAACCGCCTTAATTTGAAAAAGTTGCACCTGGCGCATCATGCGTCAGCGCTTTGGATTTTGGTGCATCATGCGCCAAACCCCAAAATTGGATGTTTTTGCTCCAAATTTTGCTCATTTTATCATTTTTGCTCCAAATATCTAAAAATGGTATACCTGCAACAAAAATTAAAAAAATACCTTTCTTTAAAGTGCAATATCACCAAAAATATGCATAAAAATGGTACTTAAAATAGTATATTATTTTTGTGTATCAGGGGGATGAAAAATCACTTTTATAACTTAACTTTATTTGTTCTCAACAGCATGTATTTAATTTGATATCAATTTTTAAATGACATGTGGTATGTGGTGTTATCTTTACGATGCCAAACTTTTGATTTTTAGGAATGATATAAAAGAACTTAGTAGAAAAGTTAGTAAAAAGGATGAAACTAAAGTTAGGATATTTAGTAGGAAAATATTAGGAAAATGATTTTACTATTTATAATAGGAAAAGTAGAATTTTTGAAAAATTAAGGATTTTCATAATTATAATTTTTAAAGAATTTAGATTATATGACTTTTTTTAAAAAAACTAATACTAGATCTTAAGTTATGGATAGAAAATAAGTTTTAAAATTTAGAAAAGGGATAGTGAAATTCAAAATCATTAAAGGTCTATGCAGATATAGTAATCATCACTTGAAAAAAAAAGTAAGGATTTAAAAGATCCTAAAAGAAAAAGAAAAAGGGAAGAAAAAGAAAAATGAGAGAAAAAGAAAAAGAAAAGAAAAGTAAAGTTGAAAAAGCGAGGAGAAGCTTGAGAAATAAGACCTAATTAAAAATTGGTTTCACTTGAATCTTTCTAAAGAAGATAACTTAAGATCAATTCTTTGCTTAATTTCTAAAAGTGTTAGTAAATTTTTTTTTTTCAATATAGATGACATAAGTTCTGAAATTAATATTTTTCTAAAATCCAAAGTTAGGGAAAATTTCAATTATGTCTGAATTAAATAGAAAATAAGTATTCCTAAATTTAATATTAAATGTTCTGATACCTTAGATATCATCTACTTTACTAGAAATTTTTCTAAGTTGGACTATAACATTTCCAAAACAAATTTTTAGTTATCTAAAAACTAAAACCACTACCATAGAATAACAATTTTAGTTTTTCAGGTTATAGAGTTACTTGGGGACAAGTAACGTTTAAGTTTTGGGGTATTGATGCACCTGAAAAATTACATATTTTTAGTGTACATTTCATGATCATTTTATATACATTTTTAATGATATTACACTTTAAAGGAAGTTAGTTTGCATATATTTGTCTTCAGGTACAAAAAATGGACTTTTAGCTTAAATGAAGCAAACATGGTGTCATTTGGAGTCAAATTGAACAAGGAAGAAAATTCTGATCTGGTACATTTTGATATGTCTTTCTATGTTTAGTATTATTTACATTTATCACATATTTTTTAATGAAATTACACTTTAAAGAAAGGTTATTTTCATGTCTATCTTGAGGTATATAAATTTGGAGCACAACTGAGCTGAAACACGGTGAAACAAAGCTGAAACAGAGTGAAATAGGGTGACATGTGGTGGAGTTGCATGAAGGGTGGCACCTAGGCACCCAAACTGGTGCTTAGGCACTAGTGACGATGAGAAAATGGTGCATAGGTGCCAGAAACGGTTGGAGGTGGTTTTAGATGACCCAATGCATTCAAAGGAACCCTTTGGGACTTGAAGAGACACCTTTTGACACTTTTTGACATTTGAGAAGTCTTGGAACATCCAAGAAAGTCTAAGGGTCATAGATAGGAGTAGGAATGTAGAGTTCTAACTTTTCTAGAGAGATTATTCAGGGATTTTTGAGAGATATGTGTAAGGAATTCTAATAGGGTTGCATGGATCAGCAGGAGGCTTTATTGGAGATATTTTTATCTTTCTTTCAAAAAAAAAAGATAAGTATTGTGATATTCATTTTCTATAATTGTTGTAAACACTTCCTTGTGGATTTTCTTTAATTTAAATTAAGTTTTCTGTTGTTTTTTCTCCATGCTTCGTGAGCAGTTTTCTTTACTCTTTTCTTTTGATTTAAAGTAGTGGCATGTGTAGGAAAATTCATTTTCTTTTAAAATGATTTCAATATTTCGTGATGAGTTATATCTCATTTACTTCGTGGACATAACTTAAGTGGTAATAGGTTATGTTAAAATTTGTAGTAGTTGAAACTAAGACTCAGGAGAGCGGTGATCTTACAACTTGAGTGAACTCACATTGTCTGATGAAATAGCTTAGGTGACAATGCAATTTTTAAGGAAATATAATTTAATGATCTGTATCAATTAGGAGTTTCTAGGTGACAGACAGTTGCTCAAAACTAATAGAATACTAATCATATCTAGATACTTGGATGAGTGGTCGATAGTCATATGTTCTTTGTTAGCACAAAATTCTATAAAATCCTTTTACTGCTTATGCTATTATTTTCATTTACTTTTACTTGACATTGATTTAGATATAATTTTAGGATTTTGGAATGTATATTAGAATTTTTTATTTAATAATTTGATGGTAGTTGCTTGAAATTCATTTACATTGCAATTTTGGCTTGTTGTAATGTTAAAATCCATTGTACTTGCATTAAGACCCGGGAGGGTGGTGTAATTCTCAACTGAGTAGAGACACATTTACCTTAGAAAGAGTAGTGGCCATCATCTGAGGAGGAATGCAAATAGATAGGGAGATAAGATTTGATGGTCGTAGAATTGATATTTTTAGGGTGACATATTAGATTCTTTTATCAATTTGGTTTAGAGTTTGGAACTAAGGGTCACTGACAGGTCCTATACAGACGACACAGTGGGTAATTTAGGAGTGAGAGACAACACTACTATACATGCCGACACCATCTTTAAATTAGTCAATGTTCTTTACACATCAAAAGAAGTACAGAATAGACATGGTCTTATTTGTCACTACTACATTTATTTCTATGCATTTCATTCCTTCACATTTTCTACATCATTGCACTTGAGAATGGTAGTTATTACATCTCAAAATTCTCCAAACCAATTTATCCAGAAAAATTATCATTAGAATTAATATTTGCATTTAGAAATAGTTATTATCCTTACATTTAATATTTGCATTTAGGAGTAGTTGCTAGATAAAATACCATCTTAATCGGCTTTCCAACCTAAGACTTGATAATAGTATACTAGGATTTCTCCTAAGGGATTTCTTACCTCGCTTCTCTATGGGATCGATACTGGGGTCAATAAAGAAAACCAAATAATGCTTGAAATGATACGTATACTTGCATAGTACCTCTACTGTGTAATCTATATTTAAAATTTTATAAAATTTCAGTTTTATACACTAGCTGCTAAATATAAATTTAGGTCAAGTTTTTTTTTTCATCTTTTGGAAGCTAAATGACTACGTAATTACGGGTCAGGTCAGACACACTTTATTAAAGGTTTTATGATCAGATATGATTTAATTGATTAAATAAGAATGAAGCTTAGAAGATGATCAAAGAGACAAATTTAAGACTATGTTGTGCTCACAAATTTGACACAAGATGAAAGCAAAGACTAAAATGATAGGGTAATACTAGCTAGCAATGATCAATGAATGTATGAAGACCTCATGATGTTGAGATTTGTGCCAAATACACAGTGTGGTATGACATCAGCCATCTAATGTATAACACTCCACAAATTCCTTGTGGCCTTTTAAATGTTGGGGTACATACACCTTGTGACCTATTGACCCTCATTCATTTAAGGGGCATGTTGTCAGTGACTAATTAGTTCTCTAAGTTGATAGAGGGCTGTTGACCTCACTTTTGGTTGAGGTTTAGTTCACCCTCTTTAGTAGCCTAAGGTCTAACCATAGAACCTTCCTCTTGACTATTCTTAGAAAACTAGAAAAGGAACCTTCACCATTAGAAATTCTAAAATCTTTTTTGCTCAACTTGAAGTTCCACATATTGGTCCTAACCATCAGCACTTAGTAGGTGGGGTCAGTATGGAGGATCTCAAGATGATTCCCTATAGGATTGTTTGACCTTAGGGTTGACTCTAGTGTTGGTCTAGAGCTAGTTCACTCACTACACTCACTATCACCTATATCCACTCACAAACCTAAATCTTAATTTGTTGAGTTTGATCACTTGACCTTTTGGGAGACTCATGTAGATGGTCCCCTAGACCCACTAGCCATAGGCTAGGGTTTAATTAAGATCAGTACATAGAGGACCCAAATGGGGATTTCATTGGTCCATAGCTCTTGTAAGGTGGTTGACACCACAATTCCACCAAAGTTTCCAAATTGGCCTTTTTAACCCCAAACCTACCCAAATTACCTAAACACTCCCAAATCCCAAATTTGGTCAAAATCCCAATTTCCCTCAAAATACCCAAATTTGTTCAAAAATCATTTCAAACTATTTCAAAATACTCTCTTGCTCAGTGAACAGAGGAGAATAATGTGGACTAAAAATAAAATTATTTTCTTACTCCTTGATTTTTAATGAATTAAATACCATATGTGGTATTTCAATACTCTATGAATAATATTACTCACCATGGCTTGAAATTTTGAGGGTTCATTCCTCATGACAAATGCCATTTCTTCTGATTTTTCCAAGGTCAGAGGACACTTCTATGTTTCTAGCCCTAATTTTCAAGCTAAGGTGACCATTTTCGTTATTTTAATTATATAAGTCAAAAAATCACTTGGAAAATTATAGAAATAGTTTTAGTAGGTTTCCTGTGGTCAGAGAAGTCTAGAAAAAACTATCATGATGCTTGAATTATTTTGTGAATTTTTATATTTTTATTATTTTGTGAATTATTTTGAGACCCATTGAAATATTTTTCCTAATTTTCCATGAATTAAAAATAATTTTTAAAGGCTTAAAAGTGAATTTTCCTTATTCTCCCATTAAAATAATTCTAATAAATTAATCCAAAAGACCATTAAATTTTACCTAAGTGTTTCTCTGGCCTTAAGAGACCTCTAATAATTTTTTTCCATAAATACAAACTTTATTTTGGATAATTAAATAAATTAACTTTTAAAAATCACATCTTCTAAATTTAAATAATTATCTAAACTAAATTAAACTTGGAGAGGTCCACATATTCTCCTCCAACATTATAATTACGTCATGAATATGACACTCTAAACCCTCAAAGTCATTTGAGTTGTGTTTAGTGAGTTATGAGGGGAAGTGCCTGAAGGACAAAGTGAAAATTTTAAACTTTGGCGCCTTAATCAAAATTTAGGATTAACCAAAAGGAAAATGAGTAATTTTGATCTTAATAAACATATTTGGATGATTAAAATATAATGGGATTAAAAGGTAAAAACTCACTCACCACCCTTGCACAACATCAACAAAATCATAATTCTCACCTTCATGACTTGGAAGTCAATAAAGATCAGACGATTCTTAAGTGACGGGCATACATCGGAAAGATGGAAATTCACTTTTCTTAAGCCCAAAGTTGAGGATAGTTTGACCATTTGATAAGAATACATATCATTTAAACAAAAATTTTATAATCACCTTTTCAATTATCATGACTGTTAAAGGCTTAGTAATGGCATAGGCCAATGTCTGAACTCAATTGATCGGATTTAGAAGATAATATAATTGGTGACTAACATTTTTAAACACTACAAGACTAACCTTAATTGTCAGCACCATAATCTTAAATAACCTAAACTTGCCTTAGGGGCACCAACTCACATAAGTAACGGGGTAGCCACACTCTAAACTCAGATGATTAATGGAACAATATGATAAGTTCAGAAATGAACTCAAAATAATTCAAGAGATCTTTAAAATAGTTCAGGGTCATACCCCGAACACTTTGAAATCTTTTGGATATTTTGAAGGACAAATTGAACTTGTCATATTTTATTCTAAAATTATCCACTGGGATCTTCCAAGACTCAATAAAATCATAGCCTGGGGTTTGGTAGCTAAACCTTCATCTTCTCTTGAAATTTAAGTTCCTTGCAATATTATATACATGCCTTGCAAGTACTAAACTTTCAGGAGGTGGAATGAGAAGACTCGCCAGGTACGCTTTTACATTTTATAGTGCCATCTTTTCTTGTACTTTCCACAATGTATTTTTATACTTACAAAACTTGCGTGTTAAACAACGATGTCACCCTGCATGAAAAGCAAAACTGCTAGGGTAGCCATAAAACCAAAAGCAAAACTAAAATTAACCAAGATAAATTCACCGCCACAACATTTAAAATATAAAACAACTCAAAATTTAATCACAAACATCACAAAACAACAATTGCAACTAAATTAAGAAGTCTCTATCGGATGATCAGGAATTCCTCGGAGGAGGTAACCCATGGTTGCTAACGAGGCTTTCTGCGGTCTAATTGAAAGTATGAAACTCATTAAGTTGAGTTTTGTAAATTCATTTGAACTAAGTGAATCAGAAAGAAAATAGTGGTACCGAAATGAGGGAACCATGAGATTCTAACCGGTGTCGCTCTAATCAACTTTAATATGCCCCATAAAAATTAAATGACCATAACCATAGGAACATCTAATTTGACATTATGACTTCACACATTAGAAAACTTAAACTCATCATGATAAAGAGCTTGGAGCTAGCACTGTGGGCAGCACGACCATCTTCAACAGTAAGAGGATCTACAACAGTAAATCTTTTCTTAAAATTAAACAACAAAGCTATAGGATTTCGAGTTTGTTTGCTTATGCAACATAAATCCTCAAATCATCTTTAGGCCTTTTTATGGCCCTACTGTACAGTATAAGCCCTAACTCGTCTTAAGATTTCGAGGTTGTCATTCGTTACGACCTAAATGCTCACATCTTCTAGGTGAATGTAAGCCCTAAACTAATAAAATTGGCAAGATGAAACATTTAAATATTTCTCTACTGAATTGAAACCAAACTATAGGGTAGCATGGGAAGTCACCGAGGTTCTCCTCCGGATCTATGACATCCCCTAGTTCTTCCTCCTTTGAACCTTACAACAAAATGCTCCAAATTTGATTCATTTCCCTTTCACACCTCTACTTCTGATCTCGTTGAAAAGTCCTATCCTTTTGACCTCTTTGAAGACAAAATTTTCTGATTTTTATCGAGAGCTTTCTTAGGTGACTTCGGTTATCTAGGATGTATTTAACTATAGAGGCTTGCCCATATAAGAAGCTTTTCCGAACCCAGCTTAATCTAAACCCTATTTAATTCTTTGTATTAAATAGGGGAACTTGTCAGCAAATAAAAATGGTTTCGCAGACCAAAC
>NEWO01000840.1:64685-84956 GCA_003013225.1 Phalaenopsis aphrodite
TTGATAATTCAATTTTTTTTTTATAATGGATGAGTTGGATCTCTTAAATCAATTATCGATGTCGCTTCTGGTGGTTCATTGATGTCAAAACCATTTCATGACGCCTATGCTTTAATTGAAGAAATGACTACTAATAATTTTCAATGGTCTTCTGAGAGGGTAAATCCTAAGAAAGTAGCCAACATTCATGAATCTGATGCATTTATCATGTTAGCAAATTAAGTTGCTACAATTTTAAGGAAGTTAGAACAATTTGGAATGAATTTTTCTCAACCAATTTCCATGGTTGAAGATACTTCATTAGGCCAAATGGTAGATTCTCAAGCATCATTAGAAACTTTAAATGTCTTAAATAATAAGCAAAAATAACCCATATTCCAATTATTATAACCCAGGTTGGAAGAACAATCCCAACTTTAACTGGAATAACAATTCAGTTGGTAATAATCAGCAATAAGGGAACAACCAAGGGAATAATAATTATAGATCTAATTATCCTCTAAGTTTCAACAGTAATACACAGTTTAAGGAGAAGAAGTTGTCTATAGAAGAAGTGGTGTTACAAATAGGAAATCAATTACAAAGTCAAGGAGCTACAATTAGAAATATCGAGAATCAACTTGGGCAAATAGCAAATTCATTAAGTAATGGATTCCAAGGAACACTTCCTAATAATATTGAATCAAATCCAAAAGACCCTAATAAAGAACAAGTAAAATCCATTCAACTTAGAAGCGGAAAAGAGTTGGAAGGCCGGTTCAAAAAGAAATTGAAGTAGAGAGAGAAGAAATTGAAGAATCAAAAGAGGACGCTCCAAAAGATTCTGAGAGACCTATTTCTCCGCTGAAAATTGATTTGAAAAAACCACCACCTCCATTTCCTCAGAGACTTCGTCAACAGAAGTTGGATAAGAAATTTTCAAATATTTGGAAATATTTAAGAAGCTAACAATTAATATTTCATTTGTTGAAGCCTTAGAACAAATGTCAAGCTATGTAAAGTTTATGAAGGATTTTCTCAACAAAAAAAGGAAGTTTGAAGATAATGAGATTGTTGCACTTAGTGAGGAGTGCAGTGCGACAGAAGAAGCTTCCTGAAAAGCTTAAAGATGTTGGTAGCTTTACAATTCCATGTGCAATAGGAAACATATTTTATGGGAAAGCTTTATGTGATTTAGGTGCAAACATTAACCTTATTCCACTATCAATATTTAAAAGATTGGGATTAGGAGAAATAACCCCTACTACTGTAACTCTGCAATTAGCAGATCGTTTGATAACATACCCTAAAGGAGTTATAGAAGATGTCCTAGTGAAAGTGGATCAATTTATCTTTCCTGTTGATTTCATTGTGCTAGATATGGAGGAATATAAAGAGATACCTATCATTTTGTGGAGAACTTTCCTAGCCACAGAAAGAGCAATGATAGATGTGCAAAAAGGGGAATTATTAATGTGCATCAATGATCAAACTGTTACTTTAACATTTCAAGATGAATGAAATACCCTGCAAACGATAAACATGATGAATGTTTTAGAATGAATGTTATATGATACCTAAGTAAATGTCATTTCAAGACTACTTATGCAGAAAATTTTAAAGAAAAAGATTTGGAACACAAGCAAGAAGAGGAATTAGATTAATGTGAATATCTTTTTAAGAAAGATTCAAACTATGTTCGAGAAAGTTTTGAAATTCTGGACATGATAGACAAAGATAAATCATTTTGTTCATCTATTGAAAAACCTCCACAACTTGAGTTGAAGTTACTCCCTGATCATTTAAAATATGCCTTTTTAGTAGATTCCTCTACTTTACCTTTTACAAGAATTTGACTTTGCAATAGTAGATTAGAAGGGGATTGAAAATAAAATTGCTAATCATTTGTCCAGGCTTGAATTAGAAAAACCACTCTATTTTGAATATGAAATTAATGAACGTTTTCGAGATGAAAAATTGTTCACTTTTAATGAGTGGTGTGTTCTGTGGTATGCCGACATTGTGAACTTTATTGTTAGTGAAATTATATCTTATGGAATGACATACCAATAGAAGAGGAAATTTATTTTTGAAGCTAATACTTATTTTTGGGATGACCCATTTTTATATAAATAAGGAAAGGATCTAATTATTCAAAGATGTGTATCATTAGAAGAAACTTATGAGATTATCTAAAAATGTCATAATTCTGATTTTGACGGATATTTTGGTGTTGATAAAACAACATACAAAATTTTACAATATGGATTTTATTGGCCTACAATTTTTAGAGATGTTAATGCTTATATCAAAACTTGTGATAGATGTCAAAGAGTAGGCAATATTTCTAGAAGAAATGAGATGCCCCTCAATTATATGCTAGAAGTTGAAATATTTGATGTTTGAGGATTAGATTTTATGGGACCATTTATACCATCTTTCAAAAATTTATATATTCTGTTAGTAGTGGACTATGTATCCAAATGGATAGAAGTTGTTGCTTTACCTCGATGGGATGCTCAGAGTGTTGCAAAATTTTTTAAAATGAATATATTTTGTAGATATGGGATGCCAAGAGTTATCATTGTTGATGGGGGAAGTCATTTCAGAAATGTCATAATAGAGAAGTTATTAAAGAAATATCATATAAATCATATGATTGCTACTGCTTATCATCCTCAGACAAGTGGTTTGGCTGAATTATCCAATCAGAAAATTAAAATAATTATGAAAAAATCTGTGAATCCAACAAAAATGGATTGGTCAGTCAAACTTGACTATGTTTTGTAGGCTTATAGGACTGTATATAGAACTCCTATAGAAATATCCCCATATAGGCTAATACTTGGGAAAGCTTGTTAGTTACCAGCTGAACTTGAGCATAAGGCATATTGGGCGATTAAAGAGTTCAATTATAATTTGAAAGATGCTGGTGAGAAAAGATTGTTACAATTAAATGAGCTTGAAGAGATAAGGAATGAGTCTTATGAAAGTGCCAAAATTTATAAAGAAAAGATGAAGATGTGGCATGATCGAAGGATTCTTACTAAAAATTTTCAGCCAAGACAACAAGTTTTGCTATATAATTCAAGGTTAAGATTATTTCCAAGTAAACTTAAGTCCAGGTGGATGTGCCCATTTATTGTGATTAAAGTTTATCCTTTTGGAGCTGTGGATATTAAAGATCCTAAGTCAGAGAAAATATTTAAATTTAATGGACATAGACTGAAACCTTATTTTATAGGGGATCAACATAATTTTAATGATGGAATGATGTTGGGTCAAGCAAAGTAAGCACTGGTTACATTGGGTTGACGACATAAAACCAAGCGTTATGTGGAAGGCAACCCATAAGTATCAGTGTGTTTTTATTTTTATTATTGTTTTATGCGTGATTAAGAAAATTAGTGTAGTATTTTTGAAACTATTATGTGTTAGTATTGATTTTAAGACTTAAATTAGTGATTTGGACATGTTAAAATGAGAATTTGGAACTTAAGTTGACTTGTGCAAGAATGTGCACTGGTGCTTAAGCACCAAATCCAGCGCTTAAGCACAACAGTTTAAAGACATTTTTATGTTTGTTTTTTTTATGGACTATGTGATGTGGTACTAGGTACTATTGTATTTGTGTGATGTTTTGGACTATGTTGTGTTTTGAACTTTTATGTTTTATTGTTATTATGACGTTTTGTGGTAGTTAGTACTTTATTTTAAATTTTAGGGTAGTAACTATTGTTTTGTGTTTAATACTGTGGATTAGTTAGTTTAGAACTTAACTTAATTTCATATCTATTATAAAGTAGAAAATCTTGCTAGCTTAGATCTTAAACTTGAAATTCAGAAACTACTAAAGTTTGTCTTTATGTTAAGATTGTGATGTCAGTAGTGTGTATGTTTGCTTTCATGCTTATACCCACTGTTTAGAAGTCTATTGAATCTCTACATGTTAAAGTAAAATAAAAATATAGAAAATTTGATCAAAAATTATTTTTACTCCTGTTTTTAGTTTTATACTTGTATCATTAGGGTTTAAAATTCCTGTTAGCATGTTATTTTTAAATTTTCATTCCTGCTTATATATATTTAAAGCTAAACTATTTAATCTGTTAAAAATTTAAGTTTGGGGAGTTGAAAAATATTTTAAAAATTGGAATTTTATTTGTTCTCAAATGTGCTACAAGTGAATTTGATTTGAAAAGAAAAAAATTGATTATGTATATGAAGTTATATTAGGGAAGTAAATTTTGATTTTAGAAATGAGTAAGAAAATTTAGTTAAAATTTTTAGTAATGAAGAAAAACTTTAAGTTAAAAAGTTTTTAGATGAGAAAATGATTAATATAAGTAACTATCTTTAGTAAGAAAAATTCTATTTTTGAAAAATTTAGATAATTTAGACTTTTATTTTTAATACTTAAATTTCTTTTATTAAAATAATTTTCAAAACTATTATTATATTTATAAGTAAAAGACTTATATCAAGACTTCGCTTTAGGAAAGGAGAAGTGAAATTCAAAATCATTAAAGGCCTATCCAGATATAGTAATCCTTGCCTGAAAAAGAAAAGAAAAAAAGAAAGAGAAAAGAAAAAAGAGAAAGAAAAGAAAAAAAAAGAGGAAAAAAATTAGGAAGGAGAAGCGTGAGGATTAGTGTCTAATCAGAAATTGGTTCTACATGTGATCTATTTAAAGTATAAGACTTGAGAAACTCTTAAGCTTATAGATATAATACAGTAAGTAAAATTATTTTTAATGAAAATTTTTAAGTGAAGATAATAAAATAATTAAATTCTAAATTTGGAAAATTTACAATACATTTTTGAATTAGATAGAAACTCATATTTTCATCTTTCTTAACTTTAAGAATTTCTAAACTTTAAGTTGGTTTCATTTACTAAATATTTTTTTCTAAATTAGACTACTATATTTCTAAATCTAAATTTTAGTAACTCCTAAAAAAACTCATATACATATCATACATATGTAGTTTTTAAAGATTGAAGTGTCACTTGAGGATAAGTAACATTTTAAGTTTGGGGGATTTTGATAAACCTAAAATATATTGTGTTCTTAGACACATTTTTATACCTATTTTTGAGATAATGCGCTTTAATGGAAGGTATTTTTGTGTTTTTCTTGCAGATACAAATAAAAAGGTGAAAAATGCTTAAAGGAGTGAAAAATGATCAAATTTGGAGCAAAAAGGTGAAAAATGTGCAAATGAGTTTTGGCGCTTAAGCACCAGATCCGACGCTTAAGCACTGGTTAAACAGAGAAGGCCACGCCTAAGAGCTAGAGGTCCCGTGCTTAAGCGCCAGTGGCAGTTACTAGACAAGTAAAGTCGGTTTTTATGAATTTTGAAGAGGGTTTTTAGGCACCCATTGGCTTAATAGGTGGTTATAACCACCATGAATGAAAATTATCATGAAAGGATGCATATCTTTGGGAAATACATCACATTGAGACACATTTTGAAGAGTTTCTAAGGCACCTCTTGGAAAACTTAAAAAGAAAGAAGAGAGGACTTTGAAAAGAGTCCTGAAAATACTTGAAAAGTTTTGAAAGTTCATCAAATTGGGGATTTAGTTGGAGAGATTTTCAGGCACCACTTTTATTTTTATTTATCTTTTTTATTAGTTTATTTTGAGTGATTGTAAAGAGAAAAGATTTAAAGAAACTTCAAGAGTTTCGTGGAGAACTTGAGATAAGTTTTTATCTTTTTGCTTTGAGACTACTTTTGGTTTTAATTGAGACTTGCTGTTGGTTTCACAATGATTTCTACTTTTAAACTAAAGTGTGGTTTTATTTTCTTTATGGATTCTAAGTTGTTTTTTTTATCTTTCTTCTTAAAATGATAAGTAATTAAGTTTTGGATGAAAATTGTGGAGAGTATTGATCTTTAATGTTGGAAGAAGTTGTGATGATTTAAATCCATGCACTTCATTTACTTCTTGATTTGCCCAATCCAGATGTTAAAATTTGTCGGAGAACATGTAAGAACCATGCTGGTATTGCCTCAGTCAACAATTGGAAAAAATCACATGAGGTTATATGAATGAGAACGTAGTTCATATGATTGAGTGCAAATAGATAGGGAAATATTCATTGAAGGGTGTAGAGTTAGAGGACTTTAAAGTGACAGGTTAAAGCCCCCAACTTGGTTTATTGTTTTAGGTTCTGATACGAGATGTTAGCCCTCGAGTGGAGGGAATCGAGGGAACTCTAGAGTGAGAGCTTGTATCTTCCCTGCCTAGCTGGTCTTCAGAACTATTCAAGCTTTAAATTAGTCAATGTTCTTTATAGAAACTCTAGTAAGGGTAAAGAATATTATTGCTCCTATTGAGCACAACACAATTTGCATACTTCCATAATAGAATTTCTATACTTTTTACTGATTCATGATAAGAAGAAAGATATTATTAAGTGCTTTTCATCTACAAAACTCTAGTTATTCTTTTTAAGTTATTAATGTTTTGTGAAAATATCAAAAATACCAAAAAATATTTGAGTTTATATTACTGCAAAATATATTCAATTTAAGTAATTGTCTTTTTAAAAATAGAAAGTTTTCTAAAAGTGCATATTGTATAAATTTCCTGTGAGTTTGATATTTAGGTCTTAATCAAAAAGTCATATATTACTTGATAACGATATGTATACTTGCATAGTATCGTCATATATATAAATTAAAAGTTAAATTCTTATTTCTCTTTAGGATCAAGTTTTTGGTTTTGTTGCAAAGTAAGGAAATATAAGTGAAATATAATCTGAATTATTATTGTACTTTGCATATTAGCAGTATCCAGGGATCAATGAGCCGTCGACCAGTTAAGTCGCGTCTGGGTTCAAGAATTCTACCAACTACCGGCCACAAGGATGTTCTTAAATTCCAAAGGATATGACAAAGAGGCTACCCAGTACCATATCTGGTCCGCACTATGGGGAGCATACTTCTCTTCGACATGCTAATGTTTCTACTTGACACTCCGTCTCAAGACATCACTGTCAAAGAAAAGGGTATGGATACCCAAGGTTATCGTACCGATATGGTCCAGCAAGCCCGCAGGGAAGGTTCATGGAATGAAGCCAAGGTCCGAAGTATCCAACATTGACACAGCAATTGCTAGCAAGATGGAGAACAAGTGGAGGATATCCAGCCAAGTCCTTCAGATCTCAAGATGCTACAAGAATCGATAATTTAAGAAAAGGTCAAAAAGCTCAGGATCGAGATTTTCGAGTTAGCCAGAGAATATGGAGTTTCCATTGAGGATGATGAAGATTTTGACTTCAATGATTACCTCGAGGAAGATTTCAGTGCATGTCATCGAGACCAGAGCCGATGCATTTGCGCGCGACGCTCAACCTGTCGTAGATGAGCTGCATAGGGCTATTTTCTTAAGGGATGAGCAAATCAGCCAAATGGAGAAAAAATGGAAGAAATGGCTGTTGTCATGATTGTCATGGCCACAGTTCAAGGAAAATCTTAACCACCACAGTTAGCCTCTCCAGAAATCAATCAACCGGAGATTATACACATCACAGATTAAAGGATAGAAGTCACCTCAGCAAATAGAGATGATCAACAAAGAAGGATTCTCCATCAAGTACCATGCCAGAAAAGAAATTTAAGCAAATGGTCAAGCAAGTTCAGGAGGCCTTAGCCCAGTCAAAGGGTGGAGCATTGATGTTAAAGGGTAGACCTTACCCGGAGGAGTTCGATGTCGTACCCTACCTTAAGGGTTTTATGTCGCCAAACTTTAAGATATTTGATGAGACTGGAAATCCCAGGTAGCACATAGCACATTTCCAAGCCAGTTGTGGTAATACTGGAGGTAACGAAGTCTTGCTCTTTCAATAGTTTGTCAGCTGCCTGTCAGGTATCGCTTTTGATTGGTATGTTGAACTACCCAACGGATCAGTCAAGACGTTCACCAAACTAGAACAGTTTTTTGTAAAAAGATTTGACAGAGCGCAACATCATGTGTCTATTAGAGATCTCTTAGTAGAGATGCAGAATCCCAATAAGACTTTAGTGGACTACATTTTGAGGTGGAGAAACCTTAACATGAAATGCGAACCTCAGCTACAGGAACATCATGCAATTGAGATCTTACTCAAGAGGATCCATGGGCTAGTAGCTTTCATGCTCAAGGGACTCACCATTAAATCCTTCAAGAAGCTACTCAGCAAACCCAGCAATCTTTAAGATGAGGTCAAACTTATGGATTATCATGAGAAGTCCGAGAAGTCCAAGATGACTAGAGTATTTGAAAATAAGTCTGAAACAGTGGCAACGGTCAACAAAGGAAAACAACCAATGAAGATACATGCAGAAAATTCCCATCAGTCTTCATCACAGCATGCTCAACAACAGACACAACAGTATGGCCAGTCCAGCTAGCAATTGCCTCAGAGAGGATCACATCGGGCAGAGAATAAGAGAATATCTTTGGCATAATGACAGAAATTAGTGTATTCCCTCAAAGATGAAGCGACATCCAAGATGTTCAGAAGTCTGATGAAGAAGCCAGAGTTCAAATTACCAAATCCAAAGAAACCCGAAGAGGTCGATAAGAAAGATCAACAAAATTATTGTCCATATCATAGATTGCTTGGACACACTATAGAGGAATGATTTTTCTTCAAAGATTGGCTCGAGAAGAATCTTAAAGAAGGGAATATAACAATCCCGAAAGAATATTTAAAAAAACCTGAAAAAGGTTCCATAAATATGATTTCGGCTGAACCAATCTCTCTAATTGACTCGTATACTAGAAAAGATTGATGAAGTACAGTTTGGAGCAAATCATCCAAGAAAATACTAAACCATATTCAGAATGCTTCAAGACAAGCCTCCGATCAGAGTCTTCAGCCTGCCAAGCCCGAGATGAAGATTTCACCATAAGAACCATAATCGTCAAAGAAAAAGAAGAATAAGAATACCAACACGAAGACTGATAGCACGGGGGGTAGGATAGGGGCTGCCTTTGCTAGATTGGTTGTCTCAGATTCGGGGAAGAAAATCCTCAAACCCCTGACCTTGTATGATTACTTTTTGGTCCCTCTGGGGTCTTATAAATATATTGATTATGATTTCAGTTATGTTTTAACTATTTCTGGTGATAACATAATCGATTATAACCAATCTAGATTTGATCTCAGTTCCCAAAATGATCCTCAAATTGTACTCGAGTCCGATGAACCTGTTGACAAAACTGAAGAAGACATCAACAATACCACTTACGATAGCACCGAGAGTGAGGAACTAATCCTTGAGTGCCATGGTGCACCACTTTCCATAAACTTAGATCTTTCTGATAAAGAAGAAACACTGGAAGATTTGCCAATGATATCTCAAAAAGAAGAAATTATAGAAGTGAACTTAAGGAGCAGGAGAGTATTACCCCCGAAAACAACTCTGACAAATAAATGAAAGCAAATAGTAACACGAGAAGAGCTACCTCCACCTCCACTAGTGGAAGAACAGCATAATTAAGAGAAAATTGGAGGATCATACAAAGTGGATTACAACGTGCTAGCTCATCTTAGGAAGTTGTCGGCCAGATTAAGCATCTACAACTCTCTAATCCTGTCAAATGAGTTGAGAGAGTCTCTGGTTATAGCTTTGCTCGACCTAGAGATTTGCTTAGCCCAGTTGGCTAGTACATCCTCAAATGAAGTTTACTCATTGAAAGAACAATCTGAGGTAACATTCATAGATGAAGAACTGCTGCACGGTACCACTGATCATAACCGTCCACTCTATATCTTCGTTAATATCGGCATATTTGTGTTGTCCAGAGTTTTAGTAGATTCTGTAGCATCCCTCAGCTTAATGAGTCTACGAACATTGGTCTATTTGGACATTGAAGCTCAAGAGCTTACGGCTGATAAAATGATGCTAAAAGGATTCTACCAAAAGGGAAAGAGAGCCTTTGGATCAATCACATTACTTATGAAGGTTGGAGAACTAGTAATAATCATTAAGTTCCACATCATCGCGCCGAGACCTCTTTCAATTCTCTACTTGGTCGATCATGGATTCACGAACACAACATGATTCCATCATCTCTACATCAGTGCATTAAGTACTACAAAGAAGGACAAGAATATTGCATCAAGGGAGATTTACAGCCATTTACAGTTCATGAAGTTGGCATTCATGAAGATGCCGCCTACTACGCGCCTCTGAAGAAAACTGTATTCTCTCATGAAATTGTAACAAATAAAAGTGAAGATTCAGAAGAATTACAATGAAAAATTCATTCAACTCTGCTTTAGCGATCTTCCACCACCCTTTTGCAATAAGTTGGTGGGGGGTTTTTTAGTTCGCGCATCCGAAGTCGAGGCCATGGATGTGGATAAGGAAGAACCAATTTAATTATTGAATGGACTAGGCCAGCCATCAACATTGATGATGAAGAAAAACTGAAGATGAAATAATGATGACAAAAATAGAAGAAACCAAACTATGCCAAAATCAAATAAAAAACATTGTATGATCAGATAAACCACTATGTGAACGTCATGGCCCTTACTCTGATTCTTCCTCAAAAGGTCGAGAGTTTAGAGGTCAAGGAATTCCATAGCACTAATTCAAAGTTGATAAAATTTTATTGTGCTTCTACTTCTAATAATCTTGAAATCATGTAAATTTTGATGAGGATCCTAATGAACTAACGGAATCGCCTTTTGGTTACTTTTTTCCTTGTGTACAAAAGTTACTTCAGCAGAGACATTTGCCAAAACAAATGGCAAAAGATAAGTTACAAATTTTTGAAAAATTATGGGATGTTAAAATTCAAACTCCTAACTTGAAAGAGGGTCTCGAATTTGGTGCAGTAGGACCAGTTAATGATTCAGAATTTTGCATGGTTGTTACTAGTAAATTAGAAGAGGATTGCCTCGATATAGAGGATGACTTTACTGATCAGCTAATAGAAGATGCCCCATCAGAATTTGAGGAAAAAATCAAGTCAACTATCGATTAATTGAAGGAAATTAACATTGGGATGGAAGAGCAGCCCCGACCTACATTTATAAGTTCACTACTCAATGATGAAGTATCCATAGAGTTGATTAAAATTTTAACAGAATTTAGAGATTTCTTTGCATGGAGTTATGATGAAATTTCAGGATTGTCAGCAGAGGTTGCGGATCATAAACTTGGGATGGATAAAGATATGCCCCAGTAAAACAAGCTCCCAGAATAATGCGCCTCGAAATATAGCAGCAGTCATTGCTGAGGTAAAGAAATTAATAGACGCTAACTTTGTAAAAGAAGAGCAATACACCACTTGGTTAGCTAACATTGTATTGGTTAAGAAGAAAAATTGACAAATCTGTGTATGTGTCGACTTTAGGGATTTGAACAAAGCGTATCCAAAAAATGAATTTCCATTGTCAATACTAGAAATTATGGTGGACATCACTTTGACACATGAAATTTTCTCCTTTATGGATCGTCGGGGTACAATCAAATCAAGATGGCTCCAGAAGATGCAGCACTTAGAGCTTTCGGGACACCTATTGGGATTTTCTGCTACACAAAGATGTCGTTTGGGTTAAAGAACGCCGGAGCAACATATCAATGAGCTATGATGAAGATTTTTGATGACCTCATTCACAACCAAGTGGAATGCTACGTGGATGATTTGTTCATCAAAATAAAACAAAAATTAGACCATTTGTAAGATTTGAGGATCGTGTTCGAACAGTTACAACAATATGACCTTATGATGAATCCCTTAAAGTGCACCTTTGCGTTACCTTTGAGAAATTTCTAGTATTCGTTGTCCATCATCGGGGAATCAAGATCGACCCAGATAAGATTAAAGCTATTTTGGAAATGCCTCCCCCAAAACCTTAAAACAACTATGATCCTTCTAAGGGATGTTGATATATCTGAGACGTTTTATTTCTAATCTCATAGGTAGGTGACAGCCCTTTTCGACATTAGTTAAAAAGGACGTTAAATTTGTTTGGGAAAAGAAATGTCAGTGGGCTTTCGAGCATGTTAAACAATATTTAATGACACCTCTTATTTTGGCAGCCCCTATCCCAGGAAAACCGTTGATACTTTATACTGCAGCCTTAGATGACTCTCTTGGAGCCCTCTTAGCCTAAATCAATGATAAGGGTAAGGAAAACACACTCTACTACTTGAGTCGTCTTCTAATACCAACGAAGATAAGGTATCTTCCAATTGAGAAGCAATGATTAGCATTAATTTTCACCGCCCAGAAACTCAGACATTACATGCTTTCTCATAAGATTACATTAATTTCAAAAGTTAATCTGTTGTATTATTTGATGACCCGACCAACACTCTCAGGACGTCTAGCAATATGGTCGATGATTTTGTTGCAATTCGATATAACTTTTATTCCCCTCCGTGTTATCAAGGGACAGACTTTGGCGGACTTTCTCGTTGCACACCCACTTTCAGTTGGGTCCCCTCTTAATGACGAGTTACCAGATGAATAAATATTAAAAATGGAATTCTCCAGTGTGCAACACTAGGAGATGTACTTCGACGGAGCTTCGTCAGCCAGAAAAGATAAAGGATCAGGCACAGTCATACCAGGCAAAGCAAGAATTGGTTTGGTTTTAATCACACCATATAAGGGTATGTTGAGGTTCTCATACCACCTGATAGAGCCATGTACAAACAACAAAACAGAACATGAAGCCTTAATTACCGGATTGGAATTAGTAATCTCGATGGATATAATAAATATTGTTATCTATGGCAACTAACAACTCATCATCCAAAAAGTCACCGGATGATACAGGATTTTGAAACTAAGGTTAGCAGAATACCACTAGTACATGATGAAGCTGCAGTAGCAGATTCCCAACGTAACTTTCTACCAGATTCCTTGGGGAGATAATGCACATGCTGACGCTCTAGCAAAGCTTGCAAAAGAATTAGCTTGTTACCCAGAGGATTCCATTGACATTCCAGTACAAGGAAGACAGGTTTTGTCTCGATTCGACCTCAAAAATCTACATAAGCTCAAAAAGGAAGAAGAAACAATGATTGTGATTGCTGATATCAATAAAGATTGGCATAAGCCATTCATAGAATATTTGCAAACTGAAAAGCTCCAGGAAGACAAGTCAGTAGCACACCACATCACAAAAAGGGCTATATCATATGCCTTAGTGGGTGATGTCTTCTACAGAAGATCTTTCAATCAGATGTGGTTACGATGTTTAAGCAAAGCAGAAGCACAGAATATTGTCAAAGAAGTACATGTTGGATTGTGTAGCGCTCACCAATCAGGGCCAAAGATGAAAATGAAGATAAAAAGACTCAGATTTTAATGGTCGGCAATGATGTCCGAGTGCATGGATACAGCTAGAAGGTGTCACCAGTGCTAAGTACATGGGGCGGTCTTGCACCAACCTCCAAATGTGCTACACCCAACCGTCGCCACGTGGACCTTTAAGTGTTGGGGCATGGACATAATAGGTCAGATAGACTCTCCGTCCTCTAAGGGACACAGATTTATTCTTATTGCAACAGACTACTTTTCCAAATGGGCAGAGGTAGTGTCATTAAGAGAGGTTACAACACAGCACGTCCTTCAGTTTTTCAAAAGCTAAGTCGTTTACTATTTTGGAGTTCCATGCAGAATAATCTATGATAATGGGACGCCTTCAAAAGCACAAAAATCAACAATTTCGTCAAACAGCATGGGATAGATTGGAGATACTCTAAGATCTACTATCCCAGGGCAAATGGCCTGGCCGAAGCCTTCAACAAGACACTGATACAGATTTTGAAGAAGACGCTGGATGAAAACAAAAGAGATTGGCATAACAGATTGCTAGAAGCTTTGTGGGCCTACTAGACAACGTTAAGGACTCCCACTCAGTGTACACCCTATATGCTTGTTCACGGGTCTGAGGCCGTACTACGGCTAGAGGTCCAGACACCGTCTCTCAGATTCGCTGTTGATCCCGAAACTGCTTATATGCAACAGTATAATAATGTTTTTGATGATATTTTTCACTTATGTTTCCTTACTTTGCAACAGAACCAAAAACTTGATCCTGATGAAAATAAGAATTGAACTCTTTAATTTATATTTGTATTGGAATACAACGCAAGTATATGTATCATTATCAAGTAATATAAGACTTTTTGATTAAGACCTGAATATCAAACCTACAGGGAAATACGCAAGCTGCACTATTTAACAACAAACTTTATATTTCAAAAAGATAATTACTTAAACAACAAATATTTTCACAATATTAAAATTTAAATATTTTTAGTATTTTTGATATTTTGACATAAAAATAACAATTTAAAAAGTTAACTTGAGTTTATGTAAAAGAAAAACACTGAATTTGAAAAACATCTTTCTCCTTATCATGAATTAGTAATAAGTATAGAAATTATGTTGTGGAAGTATTTGAATTGTCTTGTGCCAAATAGGAGTAATTATATTCTTTACCCTTACTAGAGATGCAATAAAGAACATTGGCTAATTTAAAGTTTGAATAATTTTGAAGACCGGCTAGGCAGGGAAGATACCAGCTCTCACTCTAGATTTCCCTCAATTCCCTCCACCTGGGGGCTAACATCTCGTATCAAAACCTAAAACAATAAACCAAGTTGGGGGCTCTAGCCTGTCACTTTAAAGTTCTCTAACTCTACGTCCTTCAATGATTATTTTCCTATTTATTTGCACTAAATCATATGAATTACATTCTCATTCATACAACCTCATTTGATTCTTTCAAATTGTTGACTGAGACAATACCAGACCGATTCTTACATGTTCTCACAACAAATTTTAACATCTGGATAGGCTAAATCTAGAAATAAATGAAGTTCATGAATTTAAATTTTCACAACTTTTTCCAACATTAAAGATCAATATTCTCCACAACATCCATCCAACATTTTAATTACTTATCATTTTAAGGAAAAAAGATAAAGAAAACTACTCAGAATCCATGGAGAAAATAAAAACACACTTTAGTTTAAAAGTAGAAATCATTGTCAAACCAACAAGAAGTCTCTATTAAAACCAAAGGTAGTTTAAAATAAAAGATAAAAACTTATCTCAAATCCTCCACCAAACTCTTGAAGTTCCTTTGAATCTCTTCTCTTTTACAACACTCACAAAATAAACTAGAAATAAAAAAGATAAAGTAATTTTTTGTGGTGCTTTTAAATCTCTCGAACTCCTTAGAACTCTTCTTCTAAGTATTTTCAGAACTTTCAAGCACCCCTTCAAATGTCTCAACTTCCTTCTTTTATAAATCTCCAAAAGGTGCCTTGGAAACTCTTCAAAATGTGTCCACATTCGATGAATCCTCCAAAGGATGCCTCCTTTCACAAGCCTTCTAATAATATTTTTGTTCTTAAAGGTCATAACCACCCTCTTAAGCCAATAGGTGCATCAAATACCTCTTCAAAATTTTTTCAAATGAAGAAAACTATCAAATAACTGCCTCTGACGCTTAAGCGCGAAGCCTCTAGCGCTTAGGCGCGGCCTTCTCTGTTTCTCCGGCGTTTAAGCGCTTAAACACTTTAGCACAATTTTCACTTTTTTGCTCCAAATTTGATCCTCTTTCACTCCTTTAAGCATTTTTCACCTTTTTACTTATACCTGAAAGAAAGACACAAAAATACCTTCCATTAAAGAGCAATATCTTAAACATAGGTAGAAAAATGTGTCTAAAAACACTATATTTTTTAGATGTTTCAAAATCCCCCAAACTTAAAATGTTACTTGTCCTCAAGTGACACTTCAATCTTTAAAAACTAAATAAGTATGATATGTTTATCAGTTTCTTTAGGAGTTACTAAAATTTAGATTTAGGAATATAGTGGTCAAATTTAGAAAAAATATTCAATAAATGAGACCAACTTAAAGTTTAGAAATCTTTAATGTTAAGAAACATGAAAATATGAGACTTTAAAAAGATCAAATGTGGAACCAATGTTTTATTAGGCACTAATCCCCAAGCTTCTCCTCCCTTATATTTTTTTCTTTTTCATTTTCTTTTCTTTTTTTTTCTTTTTCTCTTCTTTTTTTTCTTTTTCTCTTTTTCTTTTCTTTTCTTTTTCAAGCACACATTACTCTATCTGGATAGGCCTTTAATGGTTTTGAATTCCACTTCTCCTTTCCTAAAGCAAGGTCCTGATATAAATCTTTTACTTATAAATATAATAATAGTTTTGAAAATTATTTTATTAAAAGAAATTTAAGCATTAAAATAAAAATCTAAATTTCTAAATTTTTCAAAAATACAAATTTTCTTACTTCTAAATTTTTCAAAAATACAATTTTTCTTACTAAAGATAATTACTTATATTAAATATTTTCTACACTAAAAACTTTTAACTTAAATTTTTCCTTCATTACAAAAAATTTCAACTAAATTTTGTTAGTCATTTCTAAAATCAAATTTTTTAAATATTTTTCATCCCCCCAAACTTAAATTTTTAACAAATTAAACAGTTTAGCAGCAGATATATATAAGCAGGAATGAAAATTGAAAGAACATGCTTACAAGAATTTTTATATTCTAAGTATACAAGTATAAAACTAAAAACATGAGTAAATTTAATTTTTGATTAACTTTCTATCATTTTCATTTCAATTTAACATATAGAGATTCGGTAGATTTCTAAGTAGTGGGTACAAACATAAAAGCAAGCTAACACACTAACTTTGACTTCACAATCTCAACATAAAAATAAATACACTAACAAGATAAAAGAAAAATACAGGATAGTAGTTTCTAAATTTCAAATTTAAGATCTACGCTTGCAAGATTTTCAACTTTACAAAAGACATAGAATTAAGTTAAGTTCTAAACTAACTAAATCACAGTACTAAATACACAGCAACAGATACTACCCTAGCATTTAAAAACAAAACTACTAACAAAACACAAAATCACAATACAATTAAACAAAATAACAGTCTCATACATCACAAAATCTAAACTAACACTCAAACATACATGTTTCAGTTCTACAACATAAAAACACATCACATCACATGTCTCAAGTTCAAATAAACACATAAATGTAAATGTAGCAAGCCCATACTACATAGTCCATAACATAATACAAACATAAAAATAAATCTCATAATCCTACTCCTCATTCTTAGAACCACCGCTATCCTAAACATATGCAGGCTCATAATCAGGGTATTGTGGATATGGAGGAAATTACACTCCTGGGTTACCCTTGACAAGATTTTCCAGAGATTAGTGAAATTTCTCTTCATAATCACTTTTTCTCCTATTATACCTATTAATATGCTCTGCAAAATGCTCTAAATACTGAACTTTATCAGCGGTATAATTTATGTTGTCCATCATCCTCTGTAATAATTGATCTTGGGTCTCAGTAGACTCACCTCTAGAAGTAGAAGCACGTGAGGTAGATAGTCTAGATGTAGTAGCAGCAAACGTCTCCATTCCTTAACTCCTAGAAAATCCTCCTCTCCATCCAAAAATAAAATTTTCAGAATAAGTCTTCACAATTTCAGAATAAGTCTTCACATTCACCATTTTAATAGGCTTCAAAGGCAATGGTACTTCCTCCTAGCTATCATAACTTACTCCAGCTTGCTCACATAAATAAAAGATCAAGTAAGCAAATCCAAGACCTGCAGTAGTATCACAAGTGGCAGAACTGATGATAGTCTGACATATCAAAGCTCCAATGTTGATGATCTTTCCTTCCTGAATACAACAAGTTAACGTCACTCTCTCTGGTAACTTCACTGAGATGATTTTTTGGTAGCAGACGAGCAGAAATAAAATAGTGTCATGCCTTTGAAGGTGCACTTAACTTTGACGTGGGAAAGTTGACCCTCCTTTCATTAGTGATCTTCTAGAGTCCTCTTCCATCATTCAAATAAGAAATAATCTCATCTAGCTCCATCTCAATCAGATTATAATTTGCTTAAAAACATAAAGTATCTGGTGGCAAATGGTGCAGCAATTTGATTACCTCCGGTGGAAAAAGTTACCAACTTTCCTCAAACCATGACTCTATCATCTTCAGCTTCAGGGAGGTTTGCATAAAACTCCCTAACAACAAAAATAATTGCAATGACAAAAAAATAACAGAATCGTTCCCACTGTCGGCAAACGATCAGATCTTCCACAGTTCCACATGGATTCTTAGAACTATGCTCCTGAATAAGCTTTCGTGATTGCAACTCATCACTGTACCTATCTTGAGTCTTCAAACTAACAAATTTGCTAGAATCAAAAGAGCTCTTTCCTTTACTCCTCTTCATCCTTGGTACCATTCTACAAATTTATAAAATTCCAAAAATAACTTCAAAAATCAAGTCTAAATTACTAAACTAAACTTCCAAAAGCTTAAACGACACTTCCTGTGCAATCTCCACAGATTTTTCCTCATTTTTCACCATGAATAGTGAATTTTTGAATTATTCCAACTGTACTCAAAATACATGGTGAAAATCCAAAATTCTTTCATTGAAGTAAAGCTCATACCTTAAGAAATCTGGATCTAGCAAATTTTTCTTGATTTCACCAAGAAATCACCACTTAATAGTGTTCCCTCGATCTCCAAAATCGTGATTTTGAGAGGTTGAAGGTGATGGGAGGGTGAAAAATGGTGATTTTTGGTTAATTTTTCACTTTTTTTAACCGTTCGCAAACCAATTTTTGTGAATCTGCGCTTAGGCGCCTGCCTACTGGGTTACCTCGTGCTTAAGCATGTTATGTGGCACTTAGGCGCCAGTGCTTGATTTTTGAGATCTTTAAATTTAAGTAAAATGCATTATTTGCCTAAGAACACCACCCCTAAATAGTCTCATAACCCTTGCATGACTACTTTCATCTCCTACAGCTCTCCTTTCTCTCAAAATGCTCCATATAACTCAATTCAATTTAAGGCTAAAAATAACACTAATTTTCACACAAACAAACACATATATTAATTCACAAACTATTAAAAATACATGTAACACATAATTCTTACTCCAAATAGTCTTGAACGAGAAAATTTTCTAAATACAAACACCTAACAAACATACCCAATTAACACATAAAAGTCATAAACACTAAAAACCAAACTTAAACACTATCACACATGAGAATAACGATTTCAATCACACAAGCTTTAACATCAAACTTAATTTCATTCTTCATTTGATGGGTCAAACTCAGGTATTTCATTAGTCTCTCCTGGGTAATCGAAATACAAAGTTGATAAAATGGATGGTGGTGACGAGCTCTAATACTATCTTCTTCAATCCATTTTTGCTTAAAGAAACATCTCTTTATCCGCTTCCTCTATATAACTAGTATGACTAAATTGCATTTTCAATTGCAATCCAATATGCTCAAGATGGGCATGAATCTCGATTACCTTGGTCTCAAGTAAAGTAGTATTCTCAATTTTGTTGATCTTTTCCGATATTACTTCAATACTAACAGCTAAGAAATCGTTATACATCTCTTGGGCACTTTGATTAATGAATCTCTTCCTCATGGTCTCTTCGTTCTTCTTCAAATCCATCTCCCATGAAGACATTTTCTCTAAATCTCTCTTTCTTTTAAACTTTTAGGGCTGAAAATGATCTAGGGTTAAATTCCTTCACAAAACCCTTCTATTTATAGGCCTAAATCCCTCAAATAACTTCTAGGCACATCTAGGAACTACCTCAGCACGTTTTTTACAAACTAATTGGCGGTTAAACCTTCTAGAATCTTAATTTTGCACATGTTTTTTAACTGCGTGCTTAAGCATCGAATCTTAGCGCTTAAGCGTCAATGCATATTTTTGCATCAGTCAACTTAACATTCTCATTCTAACATGTCTAGGTTACTAAATAAAGTCTTAAAATCAATACGAACACATAATAGCTCAAAAATACTACCTCAATTTTTCTTAATCACACACAAATGACAATTAAAGCAAACACACTGATAACTATGAGTTGTCTCCCACAAAGTGCTTGGTTTACGTCATCAGCCCAATGTAACCAGTGTTTATTCTGGTTGAGTCAACATCATTAATTCATTAAATTTATGTTGATCCCCTATAAAATAAGGTTTCATTTTATGCTCATTTACTTTAAACACTTTATCAGTCTTAGGATATTTAATATCCACAACTCCATAAGGATAAACTTTCATTACAACAAATGGGCCCATCCACCTAGACTTAAGTTTGCCTACGAATAATCTTAAACTTGCATTATATAGCAAAACTTGTTGCCCTGGCTGAAAATTTTTAGTAATAATCCTTTGATCATGCCACATTT
>NEWO01000840.1:107088-124324 GCA_003013225.1 Phalaenopsis aphrodite
TGGTCCAATGGAGCATAGTCCCAGTCGACTGTATTCTCAACAGTTTTATCATCAATATATACGATGAAAGCGATTGCATTCCCCCACATATAGACCATCATGATTTTATGAGACCTTTTTACACAGTCTCTTTAATGAGCAAAAACAACATTTTATTCGGAAAAGAAATAGATGTCATTGGCCCCGGTGAGTTCAAAGGATCCGTGGAGATTCTGCTACCAGTGGGTTCAGTGTTGGTTCTTAAAGGAAATGGAGTGGACATTGCCAAACATTGCATTCCATGGGTATGACACCGTAGAGTGTCTGTAACTTTTTGAAGAATGGATGACAACAAAATGTTATATGAATTTCAGCCAGATCCAAAGTTGAAAGAGCTACTGCCTTACGAGTTATGAGAGGGTTGCACCTCTAAGCACATGCAAGGGGAAAACTTGTCCTGGAGCATGGTTTAGTAGGTCAGCTCAATCAGGAGCTCACCCCCACTAGAGATGGACATTCAAGTGATACCTTTTGTACTGCATTTCTACATAGCAGATAAGATGATATATGTACCAGATATGCTCAACTTGTGATATGTACCCAGCATGAGATATTTTCAGATGTACTTTGATGCGTTCAGCATATTATACCTTTTAAGACTTTGGCCTGTACTCAATCTGTAACACATGTTGAAGCAGACTAATGAAATTTCTTTCAGAATTTTGTTTATTTGTTAAATTTCCCTTTTGTGCAATGGATAAAGAGCCATAAAACCATACATTGGTTCTAAACTACAAAGAAAAAACAACAAAACAGTAAAAACTTAATAATAAAGTTCAAATAAAGCACTCTTTTAAAAATCAATCAACCAACAAAAATTAAATTTTAAAAAACATATTTTGAAAATTAAACATGATAAAAACAACAAGAAAAATGAAAATAAATTTGTTGAGTTGCTTCTTTTGATTTCGAGGTCTCTTACTCTTTGCTTGCGCAGCACAACCGTCCTTGTCTGCACTAAATCTTATAAAATTTCACAGATCTTCCTCACCAATGTCAGTGTTATCACATGACACATATCTATGGGTTCAACACCATAAACTCTTTGTAAATTTCAATCTCATTTTGGAATCAGTTCCTAACTTTTGATTCCCTCCTTTCGATGTCGGTCCATAACTTTTGATCCTCTTTTTAAGATTGATACTTAAATTTCAATTCTCATTTCGGAATCAGTCCCTAAATTTTGATTCCCCCTCTTTGAGGTTGGTCCCTAACTTTTGACCCTACTTTTGAGATTAATCCCTAAATTTCAATTCTCATTTTGGAATCAGTCCCTAAATTTTGATTCCCTTCTTTCAAGTTTGGTACCTAAATTTTGACTCTCTTTCTGAGATTGATACCTAAATTTCAATTCTCCTTTCGGGATTAGTACCTAAACTATGATTCCTATCTTTTGAGTTTGGTACCTAAATTTTAATTCTCATTTTTGAATCAGTCTCTAACTTTTAATTCCTTCTTTTCGAAGTCAGTCCCTAAATTCTGATCCTCTTTTTCAGATTGATCCTTAAATTTTAATTCTCATTTCGGAATCAGTCCCTAAATTTTGATTGCCCCTCTTCGAGGTCATCCCTAACTTCCGATTCTCTTTTTGAGATTGATCCTTAAATATCAATTCTCATTTTGGAATCAGTCCCTAACTTCTGATTCCCTCCTTTTGAGGTCAGTCCCTAACTTTTGATTTTCTTTTTAAGATTGATACCTAAATTTCAACTCTCATTTTGGAATCAGTCCCCAACTTCTGATTCCCTCTTTTCGAGGTCGGTCCCTAACTTCTTATCATATTTTTGAGATTGATCCTTAAAATTCAACTCTCATTTTGGAATCAGTCCATAACTTCCGATTCCCTCTTTTCAAGGCTGGTCCCTAACTTCTGATCTTCTTTTTTGAGATTGGTCCTTAAATTTAAATTCTCATTTTGGAATCAGTCTCTAAATTTTGATTCCCTCCTTTTAAGTTTGGTACCTAAATTCTGACTCACTTTCTGAGACTAATGCCTAAATTTAAACTCTCATCTCAGGGTCAATATCTAAATTATGATTCCTATCTTTCAGGATCAGTACCTAAATTATGATTCCCTCCTTTTGAGTTTGGTTCCTAAATTCTAACTCTCTTTCTGAGATTGATACCTAAATTTCAATTCTCATCTTGGGGTCAGTACGTAAATTCTAATTCTTATCTTTCGGGATCAGTACCTAAGTTCGGACTCCCTTCCTTTGAGATCTGTACCTAAGTTCTGACTCCCTTCCTTTGAGATCTGTACCTAAATTCTAATTCTCTTTTTGAGATTGATCCCTAAATTTCAATCATCATTTCGAAATCAATACCAAAATTTTGATTCATATCTTTCAATCTTGATACCTAAATTATGCCTCTCCTTTCTAGGATTTACACCTTAATTTCAATTTTCATCTTGGGGTCAGCACCTACATACTGATTTTGATCCTCTGTAAACACATGAAACTTGATAATTGGAAACCTACTCTTCGAACCCCAGCAAGGTTTCCACTCCTTGATTTCGAGCAGATATTCACCTGCTATACTCCTCAGCAAAAACAACTAGCACTCAATTTTACACGCCTTTCTAGGTATGTTGACTTAGGATTCTGTGTTAGTTTTATTGATCTCATCAGTCAACGACAATACGCGCGGTGTGCTTTGCCCAACAAACCACACCTATTGGGGGTCCATTTGTTGACCTCACTTTTGGTTGAGGTTTAGTTCTCTCTCTTTAGTAGCCTAGGGTCTAGCCATAGGACCTTCCTGTTGACTATTCCTAAAAAACTAGAGAAGGAATCCTCACCATTAGAAATTCTAAACTCTTTTTTGCTCAACTTGAAGTTTTACATATTGGACCTAACCTTTAGCACTTAGTCGGTGGGGTCAGTATGGAGGATCTCAAGAGGAGTCCCTATAGGATTGCTTGACCTTAGGGTTGACACTAGGTGTTGGTTTGGAGCTAGTTCACTCACTACACTAACTATCACATATATCCACTCACAACCCTAAATCTTAATTTGCTGACTTTGATCCCTTGATATTTTGGGAGACTCATGTAGATGGTCCCGAGACCCACTAGCCCTAGGCTAGGGTTTAGCTAAGACCAGTACATAGAGGACCCAAATTGGGATTTCATTGGTCCATAGCTCATGTAAGGTGGTTGACACCCCAATTCTACCAAAGTTTCCAATTTGGTCTTTTTACCCCCAAAACTACCCAAATTACCTAAACACCCCCAATCCTAAATTTGGTCAAAATCCCAATTTCACCGAAAATACGCAAATTTGTTAAAAAATCATTTCAAACCATTTCAAAATACCCTCTTCCTCAATGAACAGAGGAGAATAAGTTGGATTAAAAATAAAAATTATTTTCTTACTCCTTGATTTTTAATGAATTAAATACCCTATGCGGTATTTCAATTCTCCATGACTAATCTTACTCACCATGGCTTGAAATTTTGAGGGTTCATTCCTCATGACAGAGGCCATGTCTTTTGATTTTTCTAAGGTCAGAGGACACTTCTATGTTTCTAGCCCTAATTTTCAAGCTAAGGTGACAATTTTGGTTATTTTAATTATATAAGTCAAAATATCACTTGGAAAATTATGGGAATAATTTTAATAGGTTTCATGTGGTCAGAGAAGTCTAGGAAAATATCATGATGCTTTGGATTATTCTGTAAATTTCTATATTAATTAAATATGAATATCTTGTGTTAACTTTTGTAAATTATATACTTATTAAAAATCAACAAAATCAATCCCATTTTGTTCATAAAAATCATGTTTATTCACTGTAAAAATATCGAAATTATTTGACTTAGTCTAAGCACTAAAATGGATTTTTAAGGAAACCTTGTATTTTTGTATAAAAATATTTATAATAAATTAAGTAAGCTTACAAAAGTTATGAAAAGTGGTTTTCTGAGTTCCTTGTGATCAGGTGCACTTAGGAAAAATAAAAGTTATTTTCGGTAAAATACTTGATTTTAAAGCTTTCTTTTAAATTTGAAATAATTAAAATAATTAAAAATCCCAAAAATACTAAAATACTTCAAAATGTGTTAAATTGCTCCCTAATCACTTGGGACCCATTGAAATATTTTTCCTAATTTTTCATGAATTAAAAATAATTTTTAAATGCTTAAAAGTGAATTTTCCTTATTCTCCCATTAAAATAATTCTAATGAATTAATTCAAAAGATCATGAAATTTTACCTAAGTGTTTCTCTGACCTTAGGAGACCTCTAATAATTTTTCCATAAATATAAACTTTATTTTGGATAATTAAATAAATTAACCTTTGAAAATCCTATCTTCTAAATTTAAATAATTATCTAAACTAAATTAAACTTGGAGAGGTCCACATATTCTCCTCCAATATTATAATTACCTCATGGATATGACACACTAAACCCTCAAAGTCATTTGAGTTGTGTTTAGTGAGTTACGAGATGAAGTGCCCCAAGGGCAAAGTGGAAATTTTAGACTTTGGTGTCTTAATCAAAATTTAGGATTAACCAAAAGGAAAATGGGTAATTTTGATCTTAATAAAAATATTTAGATGCTTAAAATACAATGGGATTAAAAGGTAGAAACACACTCACCACCATTGCACAACATTAACAAAATCATAATCCTCCTATCCTTCATGACTTGAAAGTCAATAAAGATCAGACGATTCTTAAGTGACGGGCTTAAGTCAGAATAATGAAAATTCACTTTTATTAAGCACAAAGTTGAGGATGGTTTGACCATTTGATAAGAATACATATCATTTAAACCAAAATTTTATAATCACATTTTCAATTATCATGACTGTTAAAGGCTTAGTAGTGACTTAAGATCAATGTCTGAACTCAATTAATCAGATTTAGAAGATAACATAATTGGTGACTAACATCTTTAAACACTACAAGCCTGACCTTAATTGTGGGCACCATAATCTTAAATAACCTAAACTTGCCTTAGTGACACCCACTCACATAACTTTTAAATGCAACATATTTTGACTGATTAAGTATCCTATCCTTGGGATAATTAAATTGTCAAACTTCACTGAGTAACGGGGTAGCCACAATCTAAACTCAGATGGTTGATGAAACAATATGAAAAGTTCAGAAATGAACTCAAAATAATTCAAGAGATCTTCAAAATAGTTCAGGGTCATACCCTGAACACTTTGAAATCTTTTGGATATTTTGAAGGACAAAGTGAACTTGTCATATTTTGTTCTAAAATTTTCCTCTAGGATCTTCCAAGACTCAATAAAATCATAGCCTGGGGTTTGCTAGCTAAACCTTCATCTACTTTTGCAATTTAAGTTTCTTGCAATATTATATACATGTCTTGCAAGTACTGACCTTTCAGGCGGTGGAACGAGAAGACTCTCCATGTACTCTTTTACATTTTACAGTACTATCTTTTCCTGTACTTTCCACACTATATTTTTATACTTACAAAACTTGCATGATAAACAATGATGTCACCCTGCATAAAAAGCAAAACTGCTAGGGTAGCTGTAAAACCAAAACCAAAACTAAAATCAACCAAGATAAAGTTCACCGACACAACATTCAAAATATAAAAAAACTCAAAATTTAATTACAAACATCATAAAACAACAATTGCAATTACATTAAGATGTCTCTATCGGATGATTGGGAATCCCTTGGAAGAGGTAACCTACGGT
Source organism: Phalaenopsis aphrodite (assembly GCA_003013225.1). NCBI lineage: Eukaryota > Viridiplantae > Streptophyta > Magnoliopsida > Asparagales > Orchidaceae > Phalaenopsis > Phalaenopsis aphrodite. The sequence goes on from NEWO01000840.1 coordinate 112,819, forward strand.
TGCTAACGCGGTGTTGGCGATATTTTGTGTTGGTGGGGAGTTGCCCGTAAGAAGCTGTCGGTCACCGGAATCAAAATCTCGTCGCCCGCTTCGGAAGGACGTTTTAATTTACATTTATATTTAGTTTTAGAAAAATATGAAATCAAACTGACCCCATATTTTTCATTGTTTAAATGAAAAAGCACTGTACCTCAAATCATGTATCTATCCCGAAGGATAAACACAAGACTTGAGGATGAGGCTCGATCAAATAAACTAAGGAATATATGACATCCGTTTAGTCTGCGAAACCTTTATTTTTGTGGACAAGTTCTCCTATTTAATATAAAAGATTAAATAGGGTTTATATTAAGCTGGGTTCGGACATGCTTCCTATAAGGGCAAGCCCCTATAGTTAATTACATCTTAAATGACCAAAGTCACCTAAGAAGACTCTCGATAAAAATCAGGAAATATTATCTTCAAGGAATTTCAAAGGGTGAGACTTTTCAATGAGATCGGACGTAGAGGTGTGAAAGGGGATTGGTTAAAATTTCAAACATTTTGTTGTAGAGTCCAAAGGAGGAAGAACTAGGGGATGTCATGGATCCAAAGGAGAACCTCGGTGACTTCCCAAGCTATCCTAATGTTTAGCTTCAATTTTGAGGAGAAAAATTTAAGGGTTTCATCCTGCCAATTTTATTAGTTAGGGCTTAAATTTGTGTGAAATGATTATACAAATAGCCTGGAAGATGTGAGGATTTAGGTTGTGACAAACGACAACCTCAAAATTCTAGGACGAGTTAGGGCTTATGTTGTATAGCAGGGATATACAAAGGCCTAAAGATAAGGTGAGAATTTACGTTGCATAAGCAAGCAACATCGAAGTCCTATGGCTTTGTTGTTTAAGTCTAAGAAAGGAAGATTGGTTTAGCTGGGGACGACAGGTTTTGCTGTTGAAGATGGCCGTGCTGCCCACCATGCTAGCTCCAAGCTCCTTGTCACAATGAGTTTGAGTTTTCTAGTGTGTCAAGTTATAATGTCAAATTAGGTGGCCCTATGATTGAAGTTCCTAAAATTTTATACGGGCATATTAAAGTTGATTAGAGTGACACCGGTTATGATCCTACGGTTCCCTCGTTCCGGCACCACTATTTTCTATTGGATTCACTTAGTCCAAATGAACTTACTAAACTCAACTTAATGAGTTCCATGATTTCATTTAGACCGTAGGAAGCCTCATAGCAACCGTAGGTTACCTCCTCCAAGGAATTCTCGATCATCCGATAGAGACATCTTCATTTAGTTACAATTGTAGTTTTGTGTGATGTTTGTGATTAAATTTTGAGTTGTTTTATATTTTGAATGTTGTGGGGGTGAATTTTATCTTGGTTGATTTTAATTTTAGTTTTGGTTTTGGTTTTGTGGCTATCCTGATAGTATTAGTTTTCATGCAGGGTGACATCTTTGTTAGCATGCAAGTTTGTAGGTATAAAAGTACGGTATAAATAACACAGTATGAAAGTACAAGAAAGACAACGCTGAAAACTGTAAAAAGCGTACCTGACGAGTCTTCTCGTTCCATCACCTGAAACTTAAAATGCATGTCAGGGCAATTTATATAGAGGCAATGTAAGATTTTCCTAACCATATACCATATCTTGGTGGGTCCTTAAGAGTTTAGTTAAGGATGATGTTGCCAAGCAAAACATATTAAGTTGAGTAGATCTCTGAAGTATCCAACGGATCTAGAGAAAGAAGCAGGTCCGTGCTACTCTCTCGCTGCCTTGTGGACAATCCCGAGCTCTTTTAAACTTATTATGTTTCTTAATAAGTCATCCTGTAAATACCCTTAATGCTCAGTGAACATTGATGTCTCAATTATCCATAAGAATAGGTTAATTATCACTTGTGATTCAATTTAAGAATTATGTGGATGAAGACCCTTAAAGACGCAAGTTAGTGTTGTTGGAACACTTAGCCAAATTTTGACCCTAATTGGACTTATAGTGTTTGAAAGATGTTTTAATTTTCAATGATATTTACTTTTCTAATCCTCATTTAAATGAAACTTGATTTAGCCTAAGTCACTATTAAGCCCTTAAGACCTAGGTGAGTGTCTTAATTAGCTTTGAAAAGATCAAGCTTTAGGTGATCATGATTCATGATTTGGATTATATTTGAAACATCAAAATAGGGGTATTAAATTGATGAATTATTGACTTTAAAAGTCATACCCCTAAGTCCTAGATTCATTTTATTTTAATAAACTTCCAAATTTTAATAATTTAGAAATTTATTAACTAATCTTTTTTAATTAAGAAAGAAAGGATGGTTTCTACCATTTAACCCATTGTGTTTCAAACATCAAATAAATTAATTAAGATCAGAGTTTACCCATTTCCCTCCTTAAATTAAGCTTAAATGTTAATTAAGGCTAATTTCCTAAAATTACACATTTGCCCCAGAGGCTCTATCACTTCATAATTTATCAAATTCAATTCAAATGACTTTACAATTTTATCATACCTCATTCATGGGTCAATTAAGACATCAGAGGAGAAAATATGATTTTTCAAATTTTATTTTAATTTATATAATTATTTTCATGCAAAAATAGGATTTTTCAAAGAAAATTCCTAACTTGACCAAGGTAAATCCTAATCCCTTGAAATTTTTACTAGATGTAGACCTAGATTAGAGAAGTCTTTGGACCAAATTTCATGATTGTTTAAATTTTATTTGAATTTTAAGAATTATTTTATGTTCTGTGGTATTTATTAAATATAAATATTTTAAATGGGGGAAGATTAAGTTTTGTAATTTTGAAAAGTCTCCCTGAGGTCAAAGAAATCAAAGGAGAAGATTTTACATTTTTCTGAATTTTATTTGATTTATTGGAATTATTTTAATGAAAACTCATTTTTAGCCTTTAAAAATTATTCTTTAAGCTTTAAAATTCAATATCTTTATTTAGAAAACCAAGATAAATATTCTAATTGCTCTTAAGTGATTAGGAAGCAATTTAGGACATTTCCATGAGTTTTATTATTTTTGTGATTTTTAGGGATTTTTAATTATTTAAATATTAAAAATAAGCTAAAAATCAAGTTTTTATTTTGAATATCATTTTATTTTTAGAAAATACCTCTGATCACAGAGAACTCAAAAAATGAGTTTTATAATTTTTTTGAGTTTTATTTTGATTTTTAAAAATCATTTAAATGACAAAAGTAATCTTTATCTTTAAAAATCAATTTAAGTCATCAAATGTACTCAAAATATATTGAAATTTTTATGGTGAGTTCTCTGGATCAAAAACCACGGTGGAGATCAAAAATCAAGTCATTTAAATGTTTATATTTTCCAAAATTAATTATCTTAGTGATTTACTGTTCATGAAAATTAAGTACATTTTAAATGACTTAACCCATGAAATTATTTCCAAAAGCTTCACTGATCATGGTGGACCTTCCAAAATTTTCTTGAAATTTTCTAATCAACATGCTAATTTTCATGATTATTTTAAAGAAATAATGTGCAAAAACTCGGCCCGCGGTTTATGCCCCGAAGCGCTATCCGGCTCGATCTCCGTCCATCTGATACACGCGCGATCAGACGGCTCCCCGTCATCGTCCCAATAGAGTGATCACGTGACCGTCCACACTAAAATCTTAAGATCTCAACCTAAACTCAACCATATCACTTCAAGTTTGATCCTATGGACTCGTCTAAGTGAGACGAACACATCCATACGGTAATCAAGCATTCAAAATAACTCTAAGCAAATAGAGAATCAAAATAGGCTCGAGAGGAGGTGAGGTTTTATACCTTTGCTCTGAGAAGTGAAGCTTCAATCATAGGGTCTTGGCACGTTTGTTGGGGTCCAAGGAGGCTAGGGATTGAGTCCCTGGTCTTGGTATAAATCCTAGGTGTGAACTCGACCAAGCTCGAATTCAGGTGTTGGTCTAGACCTATGGTAGAGGCTCTGAGGAAGGGGGATTTGATGGGGCTTTAGCCTCTTTCACTATTGTGAAGGTGTGGGTGAAGTTAGTTTTAGTTTGGTGGACTGTGGAGGTGTATTGGGTTCTGTCCTGGTTTCCGGCAAGGTTTCAAGCTCAAAATTGAGCTCCGGCAATGGGAATTGGTGAGGGAAAATAGTTGGAATGCACTTAGGGGGTCTTAGGGAAGCTCTGTGAGAAGTTTCGAGAGATCTCTCTAAGAAAATTTTAGCACGCCTCCCATGGCCATGGAGGTGATTTTTTATAAAATTGGTCATGGGGTGGCTCTTTGGGCACAAGTTTGCGTGCATTGTGGTGCTTAAGTGGAGGGCAGAGGAGCTCCATCAATTAATTTGGCTGAGCTGGCCTCTAGGTTTTATTTGGGTGAGGTGCCATGGGGGTGGCTCTCAGTTTTGAGCTTTTTTGGCCACTAGGTTAGCCGGCCTGCCAAGGGGAGGTGGCTAGGAGCTCAGGGAACCCAGGGGAATATGTCACAGCAATTTAGTGCAATAACACCTAATTTTGGTAAGGATATCTTAAGCACATGCATTTTTGGAAATAAGATCCCTTAATTTGGGGGACCTTTGATCCATGGCTTGATTTAAGTGGTTTCATGGTGTTTGGACTGGTCACTAGGTCCCACTAATGGCTGTGGTGGAGTTAATTTGGTGACTTTAGGGTGGTTAGGTCACATTTAGTGCATGGGTTCAACGTGTGTTCAAGTGATCAAAGTTTAGTTTTGGGCTAAGTTAGCCATATCAAATGACCCAAATAAATGCTGAATTTGGTGTAGATGATCATAAGGAACAACTTTGATGAAGGATGGAAGTGATTTTGAGCTCAATTGAAGGGTCAATTTCAGGGAATTTTGAATTTTAGTCAATTTGGTCATGTTGGGCTAGGCTTGGGTCTAGCTTGGGTTAGCCTTGGGCTAAGTCTAAATTGATTGTTTTAAATGGTCAATACGGACCCTATGAAGAATTTTCAACATGAATTGGGTGTCAATTTAAGGCAATCAATTGGGTGAAATTTGGGGACTTAGCCAATTGGGGGCAAATTTGGGGCTTTTGGACTTAGGTTGAAATCAAATGAAATTGAGATCTCACCAAGGCCCCTTGCAGGTCAATTTTGATGTATGGGGATGTTATGATGATTTTGCAATGTTAATTAGGGTCAATTTACTAGGCTATTGGTTCAATTTGATAAGATTAGGTCATATGGTCAAAATTGGGGTTGATCTAAATCAAAATTGGGCTCAAATCATGGACCAATTAAGCTTGGGTTTGGTTTAGCTTGGCCATATCAAAAGTTAATTTGAGTTTAGGATTGAAATTGGGTTGATGGACATTTGAGTTGAATTTGGGGAAATTTGGGCCCTAAAAGGCAAATTTGGGGGTTTTGGTTAAAGATGGTCAAATTGGCCAAATTGAGTCATGTGTTAGTTGAAAAAAATGAAATTGAGAATATTTGGGATTTATTGAGATTTTCTAAAAAATTTAGGAATTTCTGAAATTTTGGGCTATGGAGGGGCATTTTGGTAATTTGGGGGTGTTTAAGGGCAAAAGGCCAAGATGGGTATTTTTGATTGGATTGGGTAACTAATCACCCTAAATGAGCCATGGACTAAAGGAAATCCCATTTTGTGTCATCTATGTAGTGGTCTTAGTCAACCCATAGCCCTAGGGCTGGTAGGTTTAGGGGACCATCTACATGAGTATCCAAAAAAGATTAAGGGACCTAGGCTAGAAATTTGAGTTTAGGGTCGTGAGTGATTGTGAGTGTAGATGAGTGTAGTGAGTGCCCTAGCTCCAGACCAACACCCAGGGTCAACCCTAAGATCCAGCAGTCCTAAGGGTGACTCATCTTGAGTTTCCCTCACAGTGACCCCACCTACTAAGTGCTAGAGGTTAGGATCAATATGTGGAACTTCAAGTTGAGTAAAAAAGAGGGTAGAATTTCTAATGGTGAGGGTTCCATATCTAGTTTTCTAAGAATAGTTAATAAGAAAGTCTTATGGCTAGACCTTAAGCTACTAAAGAGGAAAAACTAAACCTCAACCAAAAGTGAGGTCAATACGCGGCGTCCTGCGGTCTAAATGAAAGTATGAAACTCATTAAGTTGAGTTTAGTAAATTCATTTGAACTAAGTGAATCCGAAAGAAAATAGTGTTACCGAAACGAGGAAACCATAGGATCCTAACCGATGTCGCTCTAATCAACTTTAATATGCCCTAAAATATTTAAATGACCATAACCATAGGGACATCTAATTTAAAATTATGACTTGACACATTAGTCATGACGAGGAGCTTAAAGCTAGTACTGTGGGCAACACAACCATCTTCAAATGCAAGAGGATCTACAACAGCACATTTTTTCTTAGAATTAAACAACCAAGTCATAGGATTTCGAGGTTGTTTGCTTATGCAACATAAATCCTCAACTCATCTTTAGGCTTTTGTATGGCCATGTTGTATGATATAAGCCCTAACTCATCTTAGGATTCTAAGGTTGTCGTTCGTTACGACCTAAATCCTTACATCTTCTCGGTGATTTGTGTGATTGTTTCACACGAATGTAAGCCTTAAACTAATAAAAATAGCAGGATGAAACATTCATATATTTCTCCTTTGAACTGAAGCCAAACTATAGGGTAGCATGAGAAGTCACCAAGGTTCTTCTGCAAATCTATGACATCCCCTAGTTCTTCCTTCTTTAGACCCTACAACAAAATGCTCCAAATTTGAGTCATTCCCCTTTCACACCTCTATGTATCATCTCGTTGAAAAGTCCTATCCTTTTGACCTCTTTGAAGACAATATTTCCTCATTTTTATCGAGAGTTTTATTAGGTTACTTCGGTTATCTAAGATGTAATTAACTATAGGGGGGCTTGCTCTTATAGGAAAATTTTCTGAACCCAGCTTAATATAAACACTATTTAATTCTTCGTATTAAATAGGGAAACTTGTCGGCAAATAAAAATGGTTTCACAGACCAAACGAATGTCATATATTTTTTAGTTTATTTGATCGAGCCTCATCCTCGAGTCTTGTGTTTATCTTTTGGGATGAATACAGGGTTTGAGGTATAGTACTCTTTCATTTAAACTATGAAAAATATGGGGTCAGTTTGATTATATATATATATATATATATATATATATATATATAGAAATTAAATGTCATTTTGGAGCGGGCGACGGGATTTCGATTCCGGTGGCAAACAGCTTCCAACGGGCAACTCCTCCAACCAAAAATAGTGTCGCTAAAGTCATTCATTTAAGAGAAGTAAAATCTAATAATGCATTGCAATTTTTCAAAGACCATATAATTTACCAATTTGGTCTCTCTCGACGAGTCATATCTTATCTTCAAATGTACCAAACAAAATAAATTTATGAGAAGCCACAATATTGATTAGAGATATTCAACTATATATTATCCAAGAGAAAACAAACTAATTGAAGATTTTAAAAATATATTAGCTCAAATTATGAAGAAGAAACTTAAATACAAAAAGTGGTATGAGCTGTTTGTGGAGCCTTTGTTAACTTAATGAACAATATATCAAACCCTAACATAATCCACACTATTTGCCTTAGTTTATCCATTAAAAGTGTAAATTCACTCACCAAGAGTTGTTATTTCTCTCTAATTTTCTCTAGAATAAAGTATTGGGTTATGATTAGAAGAACATAAAGTAACAGAAGAGACACTTCTATCAGCTCAACAAAATCTTAAACTCCACGATGAATGATTGGTTCATGCTCACAAAAATTTGGTTTAACCTGGAACATTTCATGTGGAAAAATTTGACCTAGTCTTTAAGAGATCAATTCTTACTCGTCAAAAGATAAGTAGCAAGTTTGGAAGGCTTATTAATGATAGAGAAAGTGTATTAAGGATTTTTTTATTATTTAGTAGACTGTAAGGTTGAACCTTCAATGTTTCCCATTAATAAACTTTACCTAAATAAATATTAACTATACAGTTGTACAAGAATGTTTAAATTAATTAAATTTGTTCTTAGGACCCCAATAGAAGTCTACTAATTCTTGAGTCACTGAATCTTTATGGAAAAATTTAAATTATTAACATTTTGAACTTTATATTCAACTTGAATGAAACTTGATTTAATCAACCCAATTAAACTTAACCAATTCTAATCATACTCAACCAAGCTTTATAAATCTCACTCAAAACTAAATCAAACTCATTTAAAACTCATCAAACTTAATCAAATGTTATTAAAATCACTTAAATTCTAAATTTTAGATTTCAAAATGTAACATTCATTTGCCCTCTTTGAAAACACTTATACTCTAATCCATAAACCCTTTCACTTCAACATTACTAATCAAATTAAATTTTAAACAAGGACTAAAAAATTTAAAAATTAAATTTTTGATTGAGCTCTGGATGACATTTAACTCTTCATCATTGTTGTAGGATAATATCTGTTGGAAAGCTCGTCATTTCTTTAAAAGACCTTGTTAAGTTGACAGCTCACCAATTTCACTTAATGAACATACCAATTACGAAATTCATTATAGGATTCAAAGATCTAGACATGCCTTGTAAGAACTCAATTGTAACAATATACAAGCTAGAGGAGATACCTGATAGAAAGCCACTAATCAAGTTCTTGATAAGAGGAGCAGAAGTACCCCAAGCTTGTGTTGAGTCTAACATAACACCCTTTAAATCTCAACTCAAGTCCATCATTACCAAGCCTACTTTAATCAAGAACTATAGGAGGAAAAAGAACATAATGAAATGAAATTTGTACACCAGAATTAACAAGAAAGAAAAAATTATGGAAGTGGATGACACACCAAATGTAAAGGAGTACATACCCATGGAGCTATTTTAAATAGTTAGAGACAATAGAATTAAGTACACATCTCCTTCCACTCTTGTTGAGTCATTATCAAAGGAACGAGAACAACTTCCCCATTCAAGCTCGTTGAGCCTGATGATCAACTGGCTAGTTGTAGATAGATGAAAAAAACAAAACTTCGGTCATTTTAAACGACTTAAAGGTAGTCCACTCAATATGTTGAAAGGGTTTAAAATATTCATTGAGGTATTTATTAACTTGGAGCAACAAAAGATTTTCCATTATGTTTATGGACTATAGTTAAGAAGCCAACATGACTCGGTGAGAAGTTGCATGAATGTTAAAAGATGAACCAACTTATAGCTTGGATGTTACTACAATTATAGAGAGATATTCAAGTTAATCCACCAAGAATATAATGAAGAAGTGGACAGGATTTCTACGCTATTAAAATACATGATTAAGAGTCATTTATTGTGTCACATCATACCCCCTACCAATATACCCAACAACTACATAGTCAACAGTTATGAGAAATGATATTGCATTCTACAACATATTGACCATTGTAACTTTGAGTGACACTTCTACATGGTCTCCCTCGTACTTTAGTATGATATTATCTTGGCAAAGAGATCAATATACTTTAACATATAGTATTTGATGGAGCTAACTTACAAATAAAAAATCTTTCAAATGGAAACCCTTTTATACTTTTTACAAAAATAAAAAACCCTTTCAAATGGAAAAAAAAACAAATAAAACCTTTCAAAACCCACCAAAAAAAACTTCAAATAAACAAGTAAAACATTTCAAAAAAAAAAATAAAACAAACCCTTCAAATAAAATCTTTCAAACAAAAACAAAATTGTAAACAAAAACTTATAGAACCCAACAAATAAAATCTTAGGACAAATAAATAGAAAAAGAAATAATCAATTCCTCTTGATTAGCACTTCAATTGGAATTTCATTCTGATCTAATCAACATATTCACCTCCTAGGTTAAATGTCAATCTTCATGCTTTCCATCTTGTTCTAAACACCGTGTGCCATATATCCTTATTAAATGATCACATCATCCTCAACTTTGGGCTTAAGAAAAGTAAATTATCAGCTTCCGAATTAATCCCATCACTTAAGAATCATTTGATCTTTAATTGATTTCCAGGTCATGAAGATTAGGAAAATTATGCTTTTAGTTGATGTCGTGCAAGGGTGTTGAATGAGTTTCTACCTTTTAGCCCCATTGTATTTCAATCATCTAAACATTTGTATTAAGATCAAATTTACCATTTTTCCCTTTGATAATCCTAAATTTTGATTAAGGCACCAAGATCTAAAATTACAACTTTTCCCTTGCGGTACTTCACCTCATAACTCATCAAACACAACTCAAATGATTTTTGAGGGTTTAGAGTGTCATATCCATGAGGTAATTAAAATGTTAGAGGAGGATATGTGGACCTCTCAAAATTTTGATTTAATTTAGATAATTATTTAATATAAAAGATAGGATTTTCAAAAGTTAATGTATTTAATTATCCAAAATAAAATTTATGTTTATGGAAAAATTATTAAAGGTTCCCTAAAGTCAGAGAAACACTTAGACAAAATTGCATGATTTTTTTAATCAATTTTCTATTATTATTATTTAATTGTTAATTAATTTCAATGATTAAATTAAATAGAAAATAATAGTTTAATTACAAAAATCATTTTTATATTTTTAATAGACTTCCCTTAATTCAGAAAACCCAGAGAATCAAATCTTATATTTTTTGTGTTTTTTAATTTATTTATTATAATTATTTAAATGGGAAAACATGAAAAATTCATTTTTAAGTCTTTAAAATTCATTTTTAACTTAGAAAAATTAGGAAAAATGTCCTAATGATTACTAAGTGACCAGGGGACATTCCCACCCATTTTGAACAATCTTTTATATTTTTGAAAATTTTGATTATTTTTTAATTCAAAATATATTTAAAAAATGAAATATTTTCAGAAAATGACTTTTTATAATTTTTCTAAGTGTATTTAATTTATTATAATTATTTTTGTACAAAAATACAAGCTTTCTTAAAAAATCCACTTTAGTGCTTAATCTAAGCCAAATAATCTTCAAATTTTTACATTGGGTAAATATGATTTTTATGAACAATGTGGACTTGATTTTGTTAATTTTCTATATGTATTTAGTTTACACAAAATAATACAAGGTATTCACATTTAACTAAGTATAGAAATTCACAAAATGATTCAAAGTATCATAATATTTTTCCTGGACTTCTCTAACCACAGGAAACCTACTTAAATTGTTCTCATAATTTTTCAAATGATTTTTTTATTTATATAATTAAAATAAGCCAAAATGGACACCTTAGTTGAAAATTAGGGTTAGAAGCATAGAGATGCTCTCTGACCTTGGAAAAATCGGAGAGCATCCTCTTTATGAGGGGAACAAAACCCTCAAAATTTCAAGCCATGGTGAAATATTTTAAGCCATGGAGAATTAAAATACTACATAGGGTATTTAATTAATTTAAAATCATATGTTTGAAAACTAATTTTTATTTTTAATCCACATTATTTTCCTTTGTTTACTGAGCAATACAATATTTTTCTTTTATTTTTAGGATTTTTTCTAGAGAAAGATATGGATTTTTTAAGTTTAGGCATTTAAA